>JAOEHY010008933.1:5365-16980 GCA_025447955.1 Psilopsiagon aurifrons
TCTCCAGGCTGAACAGACCCAACTTTCTCATCCTATCTTCATATGGGAGGTGCTCCAGTCCCATGATCATCCTCGTGACCCTCCTCTGGACTTATTTCAGCAGTTGCATGTCCTTTTTATGTTGAGGATACCAGAACTGCACACAGTACTCCATGTGAGGTCTCAGGAGAGCAGGGTAGAGGGGCAGGATCACCTCCCTCAACCTGCTGGTCACACTCCTTTTGATGCAGCCGAGGATACAGTTGGCTTTCTGGGCTGCAAGCGCACACTGCCCAGCTGATGATTAACAATATTATAATATATGATGCTTTTTTCCAAGACAGTCTATGTAATGTGTACAGTCCTTATACCTGAACGGATGTCATCTGTGTTGTGGGAGAAGATTCTCATATTTGCTGATTTAGTTAGCTAATTACAGTGATGCATTTTATATCGGGAAAACTTGTATAAGGTATAATCTCAGAAGTGCCACCAGACCAAATGTTATCAAGCCAGTGCAACTTGATGCAGCAACTCTCAAAGAGTCTAGTATCTAACCCTCTTTTTGATAAATTGCACTTACTGAGATTTGGGAAGTTTTACTAAGATCTCTTACTGTTAAGTACTTCGGCTCTCGCATAATTTTTACAGCTGTCTGTTGCATTTTTCAAAAGTCTTTAAAAAATACAGGTGATAGAAGTGTGTAAATTATTTAAAAACTGATTCCATCAGTGACAAATTCAGAATTAAAGCATGTAATTATCCCTGATCATTATTGCATGATTTTATATCCAACAACTATGTGCTTTGAGAAAGCCTTATTTTGAGAAACTGCATTTTGAATCATTTGGAATCAGAAACTATGATAGTTTCAAATAATTGTTTTTAGGATAGAGACTCCTGTCTTTGTGGGTATCAGTTGCGATTCTTTGGCTTAAAAATGGTTTCATGTTCCAGATTAGCAACAGATTCTTATCACTATTTTAGTTCCATCCTTAGTGTCACTTACTACTTGCCAACCTTTTTGTTCTCATTTTTTATCAAAATGAATTTGTATTTCTAGCTGGAGTTTTGGCAAAAATCTTAAAGCATGTGTAGTCTGCTGTCATTCCCTGCAAAACCTCAATAGCTTAACAAACTTTACCTGATTGATTGGATGCCCTGTGTAGACAGGCTACTGAAGTGCAGGGTCAACCTCAAGGCTGTCCTCTGGACAGTGTTTCCTGCTGGTCGTTTTTAGGTGTCAGGCAGGAAGACAGCAGCAGTGGTGGCAAGTTCTCTGCAGCCACATGGGCACCAGCTCCCTTGCCGACCAGCTGGCATGCTCTGCCTGGCAAGGCTGCACCCCCAAACACCTTTTCCCTTCGGTAGTGATTGACACAAGGCAGAAGGATCCTTCCTAGAAAGATCCTGGCATCACCTGCTAGGAAGAGCAGATGGGAATTTTACACAGCCTGAATTCAAGGAAAATGTGGATGCTTCCTGTCAGCTCTTCAGACCACCTAAGTAAGTACAGACATAACCCATGTTTCCTAGCTGGCCATGCGTCCAAAGATGTAGCATAATTCATTCCATAATTCCCCTTGGCTGCAATACAGCTCTGTGAGTTTCATTCTCTCCTATAAAAACAGTATCTGAATGTTGTCAACTGCAGAGTCTGGGCATTAAACTCAGAATGGTGGACAGCATTCATGGGGAACATCCCTGTTCTCCATGTTTTGCAGAGGTAGAATAAAAGTAGAACAGTAATAAGCTGGGACTCCTCAACTCTTAAAATAATTGCAGAGTACTGTTCCAGTTAACTGAGAAAATACTGAACCAAAATTATTCCACTTTGCTCTGTAATGTTCTATTGTAGCTGCTGCATATCATGGCTGTTTTTGATAGTGCCCTGCTTTAATGGTTGTATGGATTCTATGTTTTTTCTAATGAGATTTGTATCAGAATGATACAAGTAATAATAAATATAAGCTAAAATTTCCTGAAAAGAATTTTTTCAGGGTTAATGTAGTCAAAGGAAGGCATCTTTATATTTTCATCAGCTTAGAACATCCACTAACTCAGTATCTTTATTCCAGTAAAGCATTTACCAAAATGAAGGTGGTGTGATTTAGACCCAGCCAGTAACTTAGCAGCATGCAGCCATTCACTCACACCTCTCCTTCTCCCCCTCCCCAAGATGGGATGAGGAGGAGAACTGGAAGATTGTGAACCCCACAGGTTGAGGTAAGAACAGTTTAATAACTAAAATAAAGTAAAATATGGTGACAATAGAAAGAATACCAATAGTAAATAATAATAGGGAACAAGAAGAGAAGAAATGAAAGCTCAGAAAACACAAGTGATGCACAATACAACCACTCACCACCTGCTTACTGATATCCAGCCCAACCTGAGCAGTCATTGATCCCTTACGGGTAACTCCCCCCAGTTTATATACTGGGCATCAAGTGCTGTGGTATGGAATATTCGTTTGGCTAGTTTGGGTCAGGTATCCTGTCTCTGCTTCTTCCCAGCTTCCTCTGCTCCCTCCTCACTGGCAGAGCACAAGAGACCGAAAATTCTTTGCTCAGGGTAAGCATTACTTAGCAACAACTAAACCATCGGTGTGTTATCAGCATTATTCTCAGACTGAAGCCAAAACACAAAAGTGCACCAGTTACAAGGAAGAAAAATAATTGATACAGTTGAAACTAGGACAGAAGGGCAGCCAGGTATGACTGGAGTAGCTTCAACACTTTTTTAAAATATATTATTACTAGAACTGGTAATACTAATGATATGTTGAACTATGCATCATGTAAATATTCAACAACATACATTATTTGAGTTGGAAGGGACCTTAAAGATTACCTAGTTCCAATCCCTGTGCCATGGGCAGGATCACCTTCCCCTAGACCAGGTTGCTCAAAGCCCTATCCAGCCTGGTCTTATGCTTGGGATTGCCCTAACCTGGGTGCAAGACCTTGCACTTGGCTTTGTTGAGCTTCATGATGTACGCACAGGCCCATCTTTCAAGACTGCAGTATTTCAGCATGGACAATTAATACTTAACCTGCATAAGAACACAAAAGGTAAAAAAAATTGTAGTATTCTCAGTTATGAATACTTTTCCACATATTTTTCTTTCACCCAGCATCTAATCTCGTCATTCTTACTGAAAATATTATTCATTCTAGATTTATATGCAAAAATCCTCACCCTGCAAACATTTATGTATATGCTTTGTATTATACAATCCAGTGCTAAGTTAAGAACAGTTCCAGCTTCTAGGGACTTCAGTACTCACACGCTTCATTTAAAAATCAGCTTAAAATAAACTCACTTTTTTCCTCTTTAACAGCCTGCACATTTTCATATTATCAGAATAAATAATAAATTAATGTGACAGGAGATAGGATAAGTAAGAAGATGGAAATGTTGCATTTACAACTCTAATGTCTTTCGAGAAAAATCTGATTAAAGGCATTTTATGAACAGAAATTTTCTAGTTTCCTTTTGGGGTAAATTGTCTTTACTATGCGAAAAGGAGTACTACTGGGAGCAGAGAATCTTGTTTAGAAATCTGTTTTCCTAGAATGAGTGTTTTACTTTTGCAGTTTCATGGCTGTTAGTTTTTTTCCAGTGCTAATCATGCAAGTGATATCATAAAAAGTAACTTTTATAAGTTTTAATCACATATATTTCAAATCTCAAATAGGCTGTTCAGACAATACAGTGTTTAGAAGACCCTATAATACCATGCAGTAGTGTGTGATGAGGAGATGGTACATTTGTTTTAGGAGAGAAAGAAATCTGTATTTCATTTGTTACACTGCTAACTTCACTTTAGGTAATTGCATTCAGCTTTATTATTGCCCAGAGCAATAACTGATTGTTAGTTATTGAAGTCTGAAATGATTTTCTCATTTCCCAGGGGAATCTGGAGATTTACATGGTGCACAGCAGTAACTAATAGATATAATCTGGTCATAATGTAGCCCTAGAATGTGTTATTTACTTGTTGAGAACATGGATGTTGAACATTTTAACATTTCCTCAAGAAGTGTGGCAGATTTTACTCATGATATGTGAGCTTTAAGTGTGTACTACTTAGTTCCATAATGGTTGAAATGCCAGCAACCATTAAAAAGGTATACAAAACACTGGGGATCACACACCTGTACTTATCCAGCTGTACTGGAACCTGGACAGATTTTGCCCTTGATTTCTAAAATGGAAGCACATATATGAAAAATAACCTCCACTAAGTAAAATTTCATCAACAGTAGATACTCATTAGTTTGCCTTGGAATATTATTATATGAAGATAATTACACTAGGACAGAGAAGGGATTTTATGGAGCAGAGCTTGCTTTTCTTGCTCTCTTCTGAGCTGTTTGTATCTATTTCAGTACCAGTGTATATGCAACCCTGAGTATTTTCAGTAGATGTCTGTTTTGTTTTATGAATGCCCTGTGCCATTCTGTAGTCAAAGGATATTAAAGATGCGCAGTCACAAGCAAAATGTCCCTGGATATATTCTGGAAGCAGCAGACATTTTAGAGATAGGCTGAAGTTGTCTCAACATAGCCATCTAATGCCATTTTGTGTGCCATGGTGTGCAAAGAGCCTCCACAAAGGACTGGCACATAAGTAATACAGCCTGCAAGACATTTTGGCCTTCTGAAGCAGCCAGCTGAAATACCTTAGGGCACATTAGCTGTCTCGTGACACCCCTTTGTAATCAACTATAGACTCTGAAAGTCTGCTGCATTTCTGCAGTGCCCAGAACAAGAGACCCCAACCTGTGACCTTCTTTAAGGCAGTAAAATAAACCTTAAATAACAAGCACTTCAAACTCAGCAGGTTTGTGGTACAGATGTCTGCTTTTGAAGCCACATTCAGAAATAGGTTCTTAGAGAAAGAAAAGCTGTTCTGTAAACTTGGGTTCATTCTGGCTTACTTAGTTAAAATACTCCATCTTGATGTTACAGTAAAATGAACTGTTAATCTTAGATAAACCAACAAGATGAAGTAAAATGATCCTACCCTTATAATATATACTGGCAATGCAAGTGTGTTATGCGTGATACTTAAGTAGATAAAATACTAAGCGATGATTATATTATAGTGGTAAACATGTTTTATTAAAGGAGGTTTTCCTTTCCATCAAATACAAATGTTTTATGAAGGTTTCAAAGTATTCCTCATGGAAACATTAAGGAGTCTGTTCTTCTTTCAGTCCCCAGGGGATTTGTGACTATTATTCACATTAAACCTAATGAGAATTACTGACATAAATACCTGGTGCATCAAGAGGCAACCAGGCTCTTAATCTGTAGCATCTTCATCATCCTTTCAGCACAGGCTCCACCTCTTCCAAGGCTGCTGCTGTTTCCATTCCTAGTGCTCATTTTCTTGTATGAAAACATTCCTGCTAATGTGGGAGCACCTTCCTTAGTGTGGAAGATTGCTTGAGGAAAATTCTCCTCTTTGACTAATCATGCTGTGTTGTTTTCTTCACTAGAGACATGCTCTGTACCACACGGCTAGGATCTGGATGCCATTTTAAAGTTTTATTGGGATCCTTATTAGGTGGGGAGGGAATCAGAGCTGTTTCTGCTCTCTGGATTCAGCTCCAGACTGTTTATTGTCAGGGTGGAAGATGAAAGGAAAGAGAGAAGGAAGAAAGCAGTAAAGTAAGGACTGTGGCAGAAAGGTGGGAGGGAGTGAGAAGGGACAGGACGAGTCTGCACTCTGATAAAAACAAAATATACAATTAAGAGTTCAAAGCCATTCCTTCCTAAAAGCAATCAGAAAGAGCAAAATAAATGAAATCCAAACAACACCATCTTCCCTTGAAACACCAACACTTACTATTCTCCCTCCCACTGAAACCCCAGAGCAAACAGCCAGGCCTGTGTCCTGGAGTTAAGTGTCCCCTTAAAGCCTGCCATAGGTTTTCAGCATAAGATGCTTTACTAACAATTCTCCCTGTTTCAAAGTACAATTCAGAAGGAAGATGCTTCATTTTTTTGAGTCTTCCTATGCCAGCCTAGATTCACTGCCTCATCTGTGCCTGTGCAAACGATAAATAAAATCACCTGAAGCAAAAAGACTGGGTTCTGGTGGGTAATCTTACATATTATGCCGTGATGGATCACTGCTGATAACATGTACTAAAAATGTCACATTTCACGCTGAAGCCATACATCAGGTAACTCCTGCACTGGACTGCCAGGCAAGGCCACATATATAATCACTAACAGATTATGGCTTGAAATTTTTCTTAAGGATTTTAGTCGAGATGAAAATGACTCTCTCCAAATCTTGTAGTGCTGTTCATTTTCCTATATCTCTGTTCTGATTTGCTCCGCCTCCAGTTGCGCTATGCTCTCTGCTAATTCTTCTTTCCCCAACTCAGTCCTCTCCATGAAGCAATTTCCCTCCCTTTTGTTCCTGCACTTGCATATTATAGAAAGGTCCTGTATTACAGAACCTTGATAGATTTTTAGATAGCTTCTAATGATAGCTGCCACTACAGTACTTATGTCGTTTTGCTGATCCGGACTTCCTCACATTGGCCCTTTTGAATTATATAAGGGTTTTTTTTTCATAGGATTTTTTTCTGTCAAGCAAAAAATCTCTACAGAACTAGAAGATAAGCTTTTGAGAATTTGTCGTATGATAGTTTACCTTGTGAGTTTGTGTTTACCTTGTGAGTTTGTGTTCCTAATTGCCATTCTCTCACAATTTCTGCTATAGCTACATGTATGTGAAACTGGCTAGCTCAGAACACCAGCTCTCAGTCTTTCAATATGACAGTCCTCTTTTCTATACTAATTATAAATCCACTACTCTGTGTTTGTTACAACTCTCTGCACCCCAATATTAGGTTCTCTTCTGAAGAGACACCTTTGCAAGACTTATTAACCATATTCCAGAAGAACTAGATGAATCTGGAACAGACAATGAAAAGCTTTGAATGGTCAGGTAAATAAATATTTCATGTGGCAGTGAGTTAGAAGACTGGAATTTGGTGGGACACATGCCAAAGGAATGGGGATGCCTGGTAGGAAAATATTTAAGCTAGATAATAATGCTAGTCAAATAACAATATGGTAATACTCTTATGAAAGAGTTATACAATGACAAAACTCACCATGGATGATTTTTATTTGATTATTAAGATTTCTAACCATTTGAGTGCAGGACTGAGTAGCTTTCAGTGGAAGCGTTTGTAGCAAGAAATGCAACCCTTTTTAAGACACTAAGGAGGGTACCTGGTGTGGTGCTTGTTGATAGCCAGGATATAGATTTAATGATGCAGAGGATTTTAATGTTCCTTGGTTTTTTTTCACTGACCTTGAAAATATATCTGGGAATGCCATATCCCTTTCTTCTCTACTACATAAAGACTCATCTCGGCTTTCCAGCTTTATGTTGCTGCCTTTCAGTCTATTCAAACTGCTGCTATCATTTTGTCCTCTGAACATATCTATCTGATAAAATCAGAGTCATCTTTTTCTATTTTAAATGTATTAGCAATATAAACTTAATTTGATGGTCTTTGTTATCTTCATGGCTAAACAAAATAGGAACCAAAATACTAATGTCTTAAAGAACCCACTCTCTAACTTGGTAAACCTAATTTTATTGAAGTCTCAACAACCAATTGGATAAATATGTCAATACTGTACATATCCTCTTTGGCTTGGTACCATTTTCCTTTTTCAGATAGATTAACTCAGCAAATAAACTAAGTACACATTAACCATATTGACTGTCAGGTGAATAACTTATCAATTATATATTCCTAAGTTAGATTGCATTATCAATAAAGAAACCAAGACCTATTAAAATCAACTTTTAAAATTAACTGTGCCAGTACTTACTGCCATTTGGCATTCTCAGACTGTGTTTGAGCTATGAGCAATTATTGGCTCTTTCTTTTCCAGACAATACTTCATTAGCAATAGTGCTTTCTTTCGGAGGTAATGGAAGTTTCCACTTCTGCCGTCCATCAGAGGCTGACAAGCAGGTCCTCAGCTGCTGAACCAGTTTATAAAGCTCCTTTCCCTGCTGAATTTAGTTTACAGCTTTTTATGATACTAGTGATTTTTGCCGCTGTTTTGATTTCTCAGAAATTGTTTTAGTATCTCCTCACATCCCATGTCACAACTTTCTTCTAACTTTGTGAATGAAAAAAAAGAAATATTCAAGTGATTGTTTAACTGTTCATGCAAAGGACTCAACTTTCCTTCAAACCATGCCTGAACTACTTCTATGTTTCTACTGAAATAGGACAATGTATTTCCTAATTTATTCCTCAAGGATACCTGAGGTCAAGGCCTTCATAAGGACAGTCATAAAAGATTCCCTAGAACTTACACAAATTCTAACACCCTATCTGCTACAAAGCCTTTGGTATTACTTACATGGTCTTCTATTAAATTCCTCAGGATAAGAAAATATTTTGATGGTGACAGTAGAAAAGCCACTGCTGTATCCTTGTAATGCCTTACATATTGTTAAGCTTTATTAGTAATTAGTGGTGTGTTCAGCAAGGTGAGACCCATTACCATGGAATACTAGTGCTTTCAGGGAGGAAACATCACTGACCCTGGGAACATTGGATAGATATTCTGATCCATATCACCCAATCAGATGTGAGCTGTTGCATAGTCTTCCTCTTTTACATCCTAGGCTGCCGCTCTTTGTTTACAGCACAAGATTGCAGTTCTTATGACTGTATCATTTTTAATTGACCACTTTATGAATAATGCTGAACTACACAAAAAATGTTGTTTTTCCAGTCTTTGGGGGACAATTAAATGACCTTGTCTTCTGGAAGATAACAAAAACCAATGTTCTGCAGTTAAAGTAAGAATTTTTCCCTGTTGAAAATTGCCTGTTGTTTTTAGTATTGTAAGAACTGGTCCACTGAACTTAGCACAGCCTCTGAGGTCTCAGTGAGCATCCTATGATTAATGAGGTAGCCATTAATGTCAGTAGATTGAACAACTGAAATCTGATTATATTAAAGTGCTTCCCAAACATTAGGGTCACATTAACAGTTTATTGAAACAAGCTGATAAAATTTAAAATGGTCATCTCATTCCCTAGGGTTCCTAATTGTTGCATGATAAATCACTCTGTGGAGAAATCTATTACAATGTTCCAAATGAGAAAATGTAATTTACTGTACTATTAGTGGGGTGTCTGAAGAACATAAGTTCTTTCATGGGGAAGTTTTGCTAGAGTAAGACAAAACTCTGTATATGGAGCTTTTTTTTTTTTTCCTTTTAGGTCAAGATAATTCTCATGCCTTGAGCTGCCTAAATTATGTAAGAAAAATGAGGCATCTTATGGAAACAAATCATCTGACAGTGACTTGCAAGTCTATTACAGAAGGTCCAGCATGAATGAGCATTCATCTATGTTTATGATATTACTCTACTTGGAAGTACATTTTTGCAGAGATTAGAAAATCTTCATGCCTCAGTTATAGTGGCTTCTTAAAGGGAAAGAATCACTTGAAAATTCACTTTTCTGGCTTCAGAACCTCTGACGCCGAAACAAATCTCTGCGCAGAGGACCCAAGTTACTCAAATTAATGTCTGCAGGATCAAGGTCAGTCTTTCTAGTGTTTCTTCTTTTGGTGTCAAAAATTCCCATACACTCACCAGTATTTATATCTTACTTTTCCCTAATGTGTTAATTGTATAATTTTATTACTCTTGTTCTGTGCTTAGGTGGAATTTGAGCTTCAGAGATTAATATATGTATTTCATTTTGTGTATGTAAATAATGTTCTAATACTTACTAGTTTATAAAATTTATTTCTATGACTGGGGCAAAGCTGATCATTGCCGTCATGTTTGTATCTTTCTCAAATTCATAAAAAATTAAAAAAGGCATTGCAAGTAGAAGGGCTGGTCACAATCACAGCTGACATGGATATATAGGCAGATATCCCTTCGTCTCAAAACTAGGTATCAGAAAAAAATGAAACGGAAGCATTCTAGAGACTAAGCTATTTATATTCCACAGAACAGTGGAAAATAGTTGTTGGAGGACTGGAGACTACCTATTATTCTAAGCACCCTAATTTTTCTTCAGTCACACTTAATTAGAAATGGCACATGGTAAGGGACAACAGTTCTGTGATGGAGAGGCAACAAGTAGTTGACAAACAAACATCTCAGCATGCACTGACTCAGCCTCTTTTTCGGTGGTAACTAGTCAAGCAATCACAATGTCCATGACCTTAACTTGCAGTAAGAATACAAAATGAGTTTAGGTCTCACCAAGACTATTATTAGAGGGGGAAAAAAATCTTAGCTTTGCCCCTTTCATGAACAGAGCGCCAAAATACTGTGAAAACAAGTCATTAAATGGGATAAAATGCTGACATTTATACCTGGCATATTACCAATAGGTACCTGTGGGTTTTTTTGAAGTGTGTCTTTCTACCCAAGACAAAATTTTATTCACATTGCATATGAAGAGGAAATCTGTACATGTCCCACATTCAAAAATATGGGCGCAGGATGTGGAATTAGTACTGCTTGCAGCTTGGTAGCATCTGGAATCTCAGCTGCACAGCAGAGTTCTATAAACAAGGGGAGACACAAGCACAGGACAAAAAGACATGTTTCAGTGAGTTTCAAAGGATAAAGATATGGCAGATGGATATAAGGAAGTTAAAGGGAACATTAAAGCAAGCAGCAGTCTCAGCATGGTTTGCTGTTGGTTTCACAGAAAAGGAGAATTCTAGGCTGGCTGTTGAGAGAATAATAAGGTGCAGCTTTGTGAAAATTTGCTGTTCCCAGAGAAAACACATCTGGAAGAGAAATTACTGCCACTGTTTCCATTTTATACACTGCCTCAGTGGTCAGAATGGCCTCATGAGAGACTCAAGTGCAATTTCCCAGCCCTAGTGGTGTGGAAGTCATGTTGAAGAGGATGTCAAACAGTTTTTGAACAAAAGAATCTCCAGATTTTTGAAATGGAAGAGACAAGATAGAAGTAGGGAGGCAATTGATGAGCAATCTTTTTTAAGATGGAAAAAATATTTGGTTTTATAATGAGATAAAGGAGCAAGATGAGATTAAAAAAAAGCATAGAGTAACTCTCTAGTCAGTATTTTGAGGGGGCTCAGAGGGGAACAGGCAGCAGACTTAAAACAAAATACATATTTAAACTCTGGAACTCACTGCTACCAGACTACAGAGATAAGTGTTTGTCTTCTGGTTTTTGGTTGGATTTATTCCTAAAGAAGTTAGACTTTTATGTAAGACAGGTTCATTAGTACCTATTAAAACATGACTGACCAAAGGAAACCTTGGCTCAAGAAGCCACTTGGTGGACTTTATTTTCTTATCACCTCCTTATTACTTCGCTTTCAGATATAAGGCACTAAGTCCTGTGCAGAGGCACTAAAGATGATGAATATCCCAGTCTTCACATAGAATCATAGAATCATAGAATAGTTAAAGTTGGAAAAGACCTTAAGATCATCTGGTTCGAACCCCCCTGCCATGGGGGGGACACCTCCCACTAAACCATATCACTCAAGGCTGTGTCCAACCTGGCCTTGAACACTGCCAGGGATGGAGCATTCACAACTTCCCTGGGCAACCCATTCCAGT
>JAOEHY010008934.1:6654-21330 GCA_025447955.1 Psilopsiagon aurifrons
CCGGGCAGGCACATAAGGCACACAGGCACATGGCTGGATGTGAGCTATGCACTCACACATTCCTTTCAAAATCTACCTTGAGATAAGAATCACTCCTGTCCACTCGAAACTGTTCTTGCATTCATCTAAGAGCATAAATGTTGCTCAGTTGCTTTCTGAACCAGTGGCCACTTCTTGAGCAGAGCTGTGCAGTTTAATTCCTGTGTGGAGAGTCAGCTCCTTTTCTGATCTACCCCTTTGGTCCTATGAAGGCTTTGGTTTGCAGAGGAAAGTGGCTCTGCAGCTGAAATGGCCCAAAATGCTCTGCTGCAAACATCACAGTTGCCTGTTCAGAGCACTCCTTCCCAACACTGACCATAGCAGTTATGTTCAAGAGGAAAATCTTCTTTATAGGTTACTTCCAAGATGAGGCTTTACAAAAATGCCTTTACCCGGAACCTTTCAGGCTGCCAGCACAGAACAGTGCTGCAGGCAGAGTGCTTGAAAGGCTGAGCCACTCTTAAGCCAGGAGATGTTCTGGTGAGTGCCTGCAGAGCTCTCCTGGGTTACTCCTCTGTGATTCTGCAGGTAGGTGACGGCAGCTTTGGTCCAGAGCAGGATCAGGACTGCTGTGCAAGGACACAGTGAGCCATTCAGCAATGCTGTTTGATTCAGTGCCATCAAGGTCCCAGTTCTCGCAGGTGGGCATTTTTTGAGCAGTGTTTCCTTGTTAGTGTTTTTGGCAAGGAGGAAGAGGTTTCACACAGGCTTCTTTCAGCCAGTGGGAGTCTTCCTTTGCATTCCAAGTCCCGGTAAGCCTCAGATCTGTACAGGGAGGATAAAGGTGGAGCTTAGCACAAGTAATGACTATATCATAACTCCATTCTTGTCAGCTTGGAGCCTTAGACCACAGGTTTTGCATCACTCCTTCTGTGAGCTCCAGACATTTCCCTTTGTCAGGTTTAGCTCAAGTCTGTGTGTTTGTTGCCTCGCCAAAGAGAAAAGCTTTGCTCTGGGCTGAGACTTACAGAATCTTAGATGAGTTTGTCCTATCACTACAGTCCCTAATGAAGAGTCCCTCCCCAGCATCCCTATAGGCCCCCTTCAGATACTTGAGGTCTTTCCTTCTGGTTCTGTGTCCAGTCTGGTTCGGAGATGCTCCTAAAAGCTGCTGTTGCCTCTATCACCTTCTGACCTGTTGTCCAAAGGGTAATTAAAGCAAGGGCTGAGCACTGCAGCTGTGTCATGTTTTGCTCTTCCAGGCCTCTTCAGTGGAGTCTTAACTTGTTTGAACAATCTGGTGTGATTTTGGTCTGCAGCCTCTTCTTTTGGCACCTACTGATGGGAGATTCCCTCTTAGATGCGCTCACACAATGAAGGGATGCCATGTGATGGACAGGGATACAAAGAATGAATTTAGTTTCCCTTTCAGAGCTGCGTGGCTCCAGATTCTCTTTCTATGCCTCGGTGATGTTGTCCCAGCAGGGCCCAGCAAATTCCTCCTTCAGGAGACATCTAATGAAGAAACAAGCGAACACTTTCTTGCTTGCAGCAGCCTCCCTTGCCTTACTCTGCAGTTATGGCAGTTTGCTTGTCTTTGCTACGTGGTATGTGTTTGCTTTCAGCCTTCAGCGTCACTATAGAGTTTCCACAGCCCCTGCAACATTTTAGTCTCTTTAACAGCCTGTTTTGGTTTCTGTTCAGCAAGGTTTCTTATGTTGTGCTTTGCTTTTCCTGTTCTTAAACCTTGCCTTCCAATTCTGGATCATGCTCTGTGTTTAAGGTTAATGAAGAGGAGTGTCTGTCCCCAGTAAGCTCTGGTAGCCCTCACAAAGTTACACAGGAGCTCTGCTGTAGTAAAAGCATCTTGGAATAGTACTCCTCTGATCTCATGGGAGACCTGGCTTTTCCAAGGGGACACAAAGCCACTTTTGTTCTGAATGGAACCCAAGGGGAAGTGCAGTGACTGTGCTGAGCAGGGTGGCTAGCGTGCATGGTGGGGATGGCATCAGGAAGGGCTTATTTGGTGCCACACCTGGCTTGCCATGGCAGCAACACCTCTGGGATCAACTCTCCAGTTCAGTGTTGCTGAAGAGCACTTGGGCTGCACTTGATGCTCCACACGCAGGGCCAGGCTGGGTGGGGAGGCTCTGACTCATTTTCTCACAGCTCAGACCTGCTCCACTCCTGCCCCTCCATGCACATTCATTGCCTCCTCTCCTGCCCCAGCCCTGGGGGGGTCTGCTAGAGACTGACATGCGGAACTGGGGAGCTGTAGCTCTCACTTAGGCTCACTTGAGCAGATGCTATGCAACAAATCAGCTCCAGCCTTATTCTATGTGATTATTAGACTCTGGCTTTGCTATGAAGTCTTCAAAAATACTTGAACGCTGTGAGTGTGATAGCAGCTCACCTACTGCTGTGTTGAAATCATTGCCTGTCTTCCCATCTCTGAGCTCCTTTTGCTTCATTTCCTCAACTGTGTGCACTTTGAATCAGACCTTGTTCATGCCACGCCTTGGCTCTGTGCTCCTGGCTCAGCTGCTGAAGGATTAGTGCAGGTGCAGGTACTGGATGTCTCTGCTCAGCCACCCTGTGGACAGACCTAAGGGAAATATCAGCTTGTTTAGAGATCAAAGGTCCTCCTTGCCTTTGTGAACTCTGCTTTCTCTCCTCATCACAGGGCTGCTCTGAACATTCTTTAGGTGTGCATGACTTCCTGGCTGACAGGAGCAGAAGATCCCAACACTCAGCACGTCCAGGGCTCCCCACCAACACAGACCTGTCTGACCCTCTGTCATGGACAGCCTGCTGGCAATGCTGAATATCCAAAAGGCACAAGATGCTGAAAGCTTTGGTGTTTGAAACCTGATTGAAGGATCCCCATCCATCTCCAGGACACCTCACTTGGAAATCCTGGAGGCTTCCTACTTTGAACCAGGAGTCTGTGAATCTGCCTACTTACAAATGGTGCATTTCAAGTTTGTGTTGGTTTGAGTAAGTTGGGATGGGTGTTGATGAGAATCACTTTCAATTGGGCATCACCTGCGTCAGGCAAACTACATTATGAATCAGGGTTGCACTTGTTCCAAAGTAGCTGATAAGCACGTTAAGTGTGGTAAGAAAGAAAGGAGTGTGGAGAGAGCTGGTGATGATGTGAGTCAGCATGTACTTTTCCTGGTGTTGCCACAAACACAGGAGTTAGAGGTGGGTGTGATGGGGCAAGCCGGAGGCAGGGAAAAATCTGGTTTATGAAAAAACTTGCCTTGAAAAGCATCAATAAAGTGGCCAAAAAAAGGTGTTTCAAAATTACCTTGAGGAGAGCAGAGGTTTAGTCAGAATCAGGAGCTCCCCCTGGCTGCTGTTGCATAGGTCTGGGGAGATCGTGGGGGACGCCTGCAGCAGGCAGGAGCATAAAGACCCCTTAAAACCAAATGTTATCTCTTTAATAAGAACATTGCTGAGTTTTAAAATAGAGGAGCCTGCAGGAATTAGAAAGCCCAGAGAGTTGTGTCCTGGGATCTTTACAGCAAGGAAATAAAGGGAAAGGCCATTTCTGGTGACAGGGAGACAGGGGTCTTTGGGATTGCAATGCTGGAGGCACCGGCTAACAACATTCCTGCTCAGTGGTCTCACTGCTGTGCTGCTTGTGAGTGCAAACACTGCTACAATGGGTGCTGATGTAAAAGCCCACAGTGGCACTTGGGTGCAGATGTCGGGCACCTTGGCATGAGGCTCAGTGTGCCCTGAGCAAGGAATTAAGAGAGATGGCCATCCTGTAGGATTTGCCTGCACCAGTCCAGCCTTACCGTACTGCAGGGCTGCAGGTTTGATTTCAGCTCTCCTGATCCCTCTGCCCTGAGTGGAGAGCTCTGTGTTTCAGGTGACAGACCTCGCTGAGCCTGGAGCAGAGCTCCCAGTTGGCCATATCTGTGATCTGAAGATATCCTGGCTGCCCACCAGAGGAGCTGCCATCTATCCCATGGTGTGGTTTCCCTCTGGAGCCAGCTGGGGTAAGCAGAGATTCCAAGCTCCACTGAAGCAAAGTATCTTGATGACAAGCATTTCCTTAGTGACTGGAGGAAGGTGGTCCTGGAGTAGCTCTGTCTTTGGGGCACAGCTTTATTTTTGTTGCCTCCTGTAAATGCCAGAAGCATCCTGTGCAGGGCAGGAGGGAATGCAGCTACTCACTGCTTACTCCAGGCAGCCTCACTATAGGCTTAGTGTTTCCTCTGTATCCTAGGAATGACAGGCGTTAACAAATAGCACATTTATTTGTACTGCTCAACGTTTGTATTCTCAAGGACTTAAAGGTATGCCCAGTACTCCAAACCCATCCTGTAATTTCAGATGCAGCTTTGAGAAGCCAGAGGCACACCCTGCTTTGCTCAGTGAAAAGCAGCCCTCGGTCGTCACAGCTCTGCACACTGAGTATCTCTTGAGTAGTGGCTTGCAGGTAAGTGCCACAGGTAAAGGTCCTAGTGGGGTGGTGCAGCTCACACTCTCCTCTCCCAAAGGAGAGCCTGAATTCAGATAGCAGTGAATTCAGCTTGACTCTGAATTCCCTGTGTGCAGCTCTGTGCTTTCCCAGGCATAGAGGACCCTCGGTAGTTTTGTGTGTGCTTTGGGTCCAGTTTCAGCCAGGTTGTGAAGGGTGTTGGTGCATATAAGTTTGCACGGGAGACAGTCACCTTTTAACTTTCCTACTTTTTAGTTTGGTTTTACAATTAAGTATTGTTCATGTTTGATTTTCCTTGGCTGGGATAAGGTGATTCCTTGCTTCTGGGAGAGCTCTGAAGACCTCTGCAGGAATGCTGCCTTCGCTTCCAGGGCTGGGAATCCTCCTTTTGCTTGGTGAGTATTATAGTGATGGGTGTTCCGGGAGGATTTTACATACCAACAGCTGTAGTTGAGACAATCCTTGAAAGGGAAAGACCACTTTATTTAGTGGTTGCTCTAAATCCCCTGCCTTTATGCTTGTTCATTGTATCTTTGAACCCAAATATATTAGTTCTTGTAGTAAACAGGGTGAAAAGGCAAAATGGGAGTTCATTCTCCTGTCATTGCAGAGCTGTCTGCTCACTGCTCTGGTTGCTGGAGTATCCAGGTGTTTCTGGGAAAGCACTTAAGAAATAATCTTAGCTGAATCAGATTACCTCTATATTCCCTGCTTTCTCTCTGTCCTTTTGGGAGTAATGAATTCCAGAGCAGCATCTCTGTTTCTCTGAACAAGTGTCAGTGCTTTATTCTTCCTCATCAGACCTGAGATCATGTTTTCAATAAATACTGATGATAAAACATGAACTTGTAATGTTGAGAAACAGCTCCATAAAGGGAGCATCGTTTTCTCTGCATAGGCTTAGTTGCCAGTGCTGAAGGAAGAAAAACTATGAAACAGTTAATGTCTATTTCTTTAGTGGTTGTTGCTGTTCAAACAGCCCAATGTGTTCTGGACACCCTGATGGAAATGGGATTTTCCCCACTTTCTATTAAGCACCTGTACCAGGAGGGATGTCCCTGTCCAGCAGAAGGAAAAAACTTAATGACTCTTCATGCAACTGCTTTTAGGTCTGACAGGTCAGTGATTTTGGTGTGGTCTCATGTTGGTCCTGTCTCAGCATGCAGCCATAGGAAGTCATTCCAGTTCTTTGGGCTGTGCTTGCCCCCATCCATCAACCCAGCTTCTTCTGTAGATAACTGGAGGTGGAGGAAAGGCAGAATATCAGCGATGTGCTGAGCTTGTAGAGAATTCGCTTCCAGCAGTTTGTGTGTTCTGTCCTTTGGGGAAGAAGCAAAGGGAGAAGGAAAACACAAGTTTCTGAGGGTCCTTAGAGCAGTTTCTGAAAGGGAAGGACAGGAGTTCTAAGTGTAGTGGTGCCACACGATCAGTGTGAATGATCTTGTAAGGAAGCAGTGGGGAGACAGGGCAGTGCTCGTGGCACAGAAGTGTCCTCATGGAGGAGGAGAGACTATGGAGAGCAGCTGAACTGTGAGCAGCACCATGTGTGTATGTAAAGGAGATGGTCTCTTCTGTAATGGGAGGCTTTGCCACAGCCTGCTGTGCCTGTGTGCTAATGAAGCACAGGGCTGAGAGCAATGCTGGGAGGGGTCTTGCTCCCAGAGTAATGCACATGTGTCTTAGGTGGTTCAAGACATGAGCTGAGCCTGTTTCCTTTGTTGTGATGGTGTGGGAAAAGGATTTATTGTCAGGCAACGAGGATTTTGGTGGTAGTGGGTTGGGGTCCTCTCTGATCCTGAAGGGTGAGAAGCCACCCTTCTTCTTCCCCCTTCTCCCCATGTGGGTGTTCCTGGATGCTGCTTTTTTGTGTCAACGGGACAATTCGTGTGCTTAAACACATGTGTAAGAGCTTTCCGTGAGTGGGAGCCAGAGGCTTGGCTCTGTGTTCCTAAGGCCCAGTTCTGAGGTGAGCAGGAAGTGATTACGGAGGTGGGAACAGCTCAGCTTTGTCTGCAGGCAGGGAAGCATGGCCTTGGTGGCAGCCTCTGGCACTGAGCTCTTGGTTATCATCTTGGTAACTCTTCTGGGGACTTTTTCTTACGTGTTAACATTGATGTGTCAGGGCTAAAGCATTGCATATGCTCAGTGTGAGCATGTTCCCTTTGCCTGTTGCTTAGTGACAATTGTTCATTAATTAAATGATTAAAAAGGTGTAGTAATTAGTAATCAAAACCCTGTTATGCTAATTAGGGTGTATCCATCCCTCCAAGCTATCGTATAATCCCCTTCCTAATACAGGTCACTGGGCTCATGAACACATCCCCACTCAGGAAAGCCACTGCCTTCCTCCTCCTTCTCCTCCTTTTCCCCATCACAGTTCCATGATAAGGGTCTCCTATGCTACTGATTTCAGTGCCCAAATGCCACTGTGTGTTTGCCTGACACTGCCTTGGGCCACCTTACCTCAGTCCTGTAGCCATGTGGAGTGGAGGAGCCACAGGATGTTGCTTCTGGGTTTTGGGGCTCAGCTCCTCCACATTCCCCCATGGATCACTTCTGACCACGTACTTGTAGATAACACAAATCCCAACTATGCTTTCCACAGTGGGGTTTGAGGGCTGGAGTCGCTGATGCTGAAGAGCATTTGTGCTGATCCTGAGCTCTGCTACACCTCAGTGTACCCAACCGGCCCTGAGCAAGCTGGTCCATGGGCCCTGGAGATGAGACGTGGGTGAGGGTGATCTCTGTGACCACTTCAGCCTCCTGTCAGTGATCCAGAATCACTGAGGTTGGTGTTGTTCTCCCTTGTGAGGGGTAACAGCTGAACTTCCAGAGCTGTGTTACTCTTTGAGCAGATGAATAAGGCTGGCAGGGAAATGGAGGTACCCTGAGCTTGCTGTGGTCTGCCATGCACTGAGATGGGTCTGAGGATGTAGGTAAAGGGGTGGGAGGAGGATGGTGCAGACTGGGCACACCATGTGGCTGGTGGTGGGTGAGAGCAGTGAGGGGTGGCTGTGGCAGACACCATGGGCTGGGATCAGGCACAGCTCCCCAAGGAGATGGGTGGGGATGACAGTGGTGACAACCGAGCCCTGAGTGCCCTGTTAGAGACACCCACTGACAAAACCAACCATGCAGTGATTAAGCGCTGGCAAATAGTGACAGTCAGTATAACCTCTGAAGCCTCCAACCATTGCCTTCTCCCTCATCCTCTCATTTCATGTGGCATTGGTGACATTCACTTGTTCTGTCCTGTCAGAAACTAGGGGAAGTCCCCACCTTTCTCTTTTTCCTGTACACAGAAGATGCTGATCTTGACAGGCTTCTAATCTGAAGTAAATAACATTAATGCCAGGGAGATCTGAGTCTGTCGTTACTAGTTCCCCAGCCTTGCATTTCGCCACCTTTCCAGCAGAGCATTGGCAAGGAATATGTAAGTTACCATCAGGAGCAATGTAAAAGTTGGGAAACAAGGAACAGATGAGGGGAGGGCTTGTGCAGACCTGCTGAGAGCCAGCAGTGACAGCTTGGCTTCCTTCTCTCGAGCTCTGGGGCAGGAATGCCCTGAGGCTGTGACATGCTATTACCTGTGTCCTGTGCACTTTGCAGCACGAGGTAACTTTAGTCCAGTTGAGGACTTAGCAGGAAAAAGGTATGAAACAGAACACAGGCCTGGCTACAGCTGACATGTTGATGGGAGCACAAGAAACAAGTAGAAGCTGTTAAGCTTGAAGTACAGGCATGGTGAGCCAAGCTGAACACTGATCATGGGCTGGCCATGGTGATGAGGAGTACTAGGAGAGAAGGACCGTTCCTGGAATCCTTCTCTGTTTCTGACCCTTTCCCTGGCTTTTTCCTCTCTGGAGACAGGGATGCATGCAGTCCCTCATGTCATCTAAGACACTGTCCTCTGCCAGACTAACCCAGGGAGGATGGAGCAGTTACCTGTGTCTGCTCACCCAGTCACAGCTGTCACAGAGCCAAAGAGAGAAGAGCAGAAAGGTCTGACAGAAAGGATGCTGTGAAAGCCAGTGCCAAGAATGAGGAAGAACATAATATAGTGGGATGAGTGATTGAGGGTCTGTTAAGCCGCACAAGGGCTGCATTGTGGGAATGAGCTTTGTCCTGGATTTGCTGCTAAAATTGTGGCACGTTCTCTTTCAGGTTGTCAGGTCACCGCTTCCCCTTTGGCTGGGACATACCTGGTAAGGCAAAGCTGTATGTTTAAAGTACATGTTGTCCATGTCTTTACTTGCAAATCATGTGTGGGTTGATGGTCAGTGTGGGCCCCTTCCTGGGAGCAATGCATTGGTGGGAATCAGTTGCAACAAGACAGATCCAGAGTATGAAGGTGGATGGTAAGTGCCCTTCCTCTTTGTCTCCCAAGCAGTGAGTGGGTTGGGAATGGCTTTTCCAGGTCTTTGCAGGGATTCAGTGCAAGCACATTGCCAGGCAGGCCGATGAAGGTGCCACCCATTGACCACTCTCAAATCATGGGGAGAACAGTCCCTGCCATTGGCCTTCATGCCTGAGTGATGGGAGGACTCCCATAACCCTGAACTTCCCCGTTGTTGGAAGTACAGAGCAAGGACTGATGACAAGATGGGAGCTCTGGATCTGAGCTCTTGTGTGTTTTCAGGCCAGGCCTGAGTACAAGTGGTTGCAGGTGACATGCTTCTCTGCATGCACTGATCCCAAATAATGCTGTGCTACCATTAGCTGCATGATAATTTCATGTCTTTTCTCTTTCCCCTGGCACAGTGCTCCAGCTCCCCTGTCAATGGTGAGTTTCTTTGGTCTTCTTCCATAAGGAATATTCACCGTAGTTCTGTATACATGTTCCTATCACAATGCCTTTATCTTTTGTCTCTCTTTCTTTTCTTGGGAATCAGAATCTGCTGTGTGTGCCCCAGTGACAAGGTATGTGAACCATCAGCAAATTCCCTCAGGAGTGATACTGGTTTGCCGGGGAGGTCACTTTGGGTAGCAGGAAGCCTCTGAAACCAGGTGTAGCATCTTTCTATCTGCAAAGTCCCGGGGTTGCCTGTGGGCAGGGAGGGATCTGCTTGTGCTCATTGAAACAGTGAAGGGAAATTGCCTTCCCGGGGCTCTGGGTCTGTGCAGGACAAAGAAAGGCAGGGCAAGTCCTGGGTATTCAGCAACCTGGAACAGGGGGATTTACTGCTCCCAGAACCTTGCACTGGTGCTGAGCTTAGCTTGAGTAGTGCCTGGGGGCATAGGACTCAAAACAGGTCTGCTTCGAGCTTAAATTGAACTTGATTTCTACCTAAGGGTCAATAACTTAGAAGTATCCTCTCTCTGCTCCCAAATGGTGCCAACAAGTTTGCTTTTTTCCCCACCAGGGTCAGCCAAGAGATGCTTCTTGAGGTAGCCCATGGCCAAGCCTCCCCCTGCAGCCTTACTTTTGGTCAATATGCCTGTGCACAGGTAATGGCAGTCTCCTTTTCATGGGTTAGTGTGGTTAGTTCTCCTTTGCAGTAGGGCTATTTTTGGCTTAAAAGCAGTCCCACTCTTGGCTGTGGAGTGGCCAAAGCCTTATCAAGGTTTCCCTTGCAAGACAGAGGGAATAGATGAAGTCAAACACTCAGGGACCATCCAGTTGTGGCAGCACCACCTTCCCAGGCAACACATGCTCCACTGCATGAGGCTCAGGAGTGGAGACCTTTCTGGGGCTGTGTGTGGAAGGGGGGGATGTTTTTCCAAACCTCTAGAGTGAGAAGGTGGACAAAGTTGATCCCAAACCAAATTGGCTCTTAGAAACAGGCCTTGTAGCATCGAAACAAACCTTCTGCCTGAAAGTAACCCTGGTTCCTTGGGGTAAACCACAATAAAAAGCGATTGCAGCGTGGAAAATGTCGTCTGGAATATTTCAGGTTTACCTCCTTGCCTGCTTTTGTCATTGTCTCTGAATTGCTGCCAGTAATTGCAATTGAATTAACAATGATTTGTATTTTCCCATGTATGTTTCTAACATAAAGATGTGGTTTCTTCAGATATTTGGTGGGGGGTTGGGGGTGGATTGTTTCTTTTTCACTGGGAAGTGTTTCTGGAATGAGAACGTTCCCTGTGGAAGTTTCCACTTTGATCAGATGGCTTGTGCCTGGTGGGGAACCATCGTGACTACAGCTTTCTAAAGCCACCCTTTGCCTGGGGGAGAAGAGGTTAAGTAACAGAAGGCTCCAGCATTAGGAACTGGATAAATTTAGACTTGTTTCAAGCCAGTGTGTGTTGGACTTTATTCTGGCTCTTCTGTCAACAGGTTACATCACCTTAATGCTGAATGCAGACCTGAAGGAGATTGCATACTGTAGCATCTCTAAATATGACACACCTTTTATTGTCTCTGTGTGCGTTTCCCTTTTCTCTTTCAGAGTGCTTGGCTCCAGGCCCTTCCAGATGATTTCCTTGTGTCCTTATATACGTGCCTTTCCCCTAAACCTGCCAGTGCTGTGGATCCAGAGTACTCTGTTCTCTTCTTTTCCAAATATGATGCCAAGAAGCTTATAGCTGCTCTCACCATGTTCAGCCAACGGGTGGGTATCACATATCCAGTATTTGTTCACCTGCAGCATTAATGGCATTAGCTAACATTACCTTATATTTTTACCTTAACCTCACCTTATTTTGAAGAGGGCACCATTTCAATCAGCAAATCTCCACCAACACCTTTGCAGAGCTCTGTGCTGTTTTAAATAGCTGGGAGACAGAAGTAATAACCATGAGTTCACAGAGAATACCTACTGCTTACTTGCAGTGACCACACAGGCCTGGGGTTCCAATGAGAATTACAGGCTGGCTGTACTTGAACTGTGTGGAAGAGTCACTGCCCACAGAGGGGATTCTTGCTCGGGGTCCATAATGTTCATATTCCCATGGATTTCTGTTAATGTTTGTTTAGCAGTCCATATTCACTGGAATTCCTGTGTTCTCTTGCCTTCAGTTTTCTCATGTGCCTCTTTCTCTGGAGTGGAACATGATCTTCATTAATGGCCTGTGGGAGAAGATGTTGGACGTGCCTGACATTGACAGCCCTCCTGTTTTGTCTCAGTGGATCCATGAGGGGCTTCAGCCGTTCCTGGTTGAGCCCAAGGTCTTTGCTTGCCTCCGTGCCAAAAACCTGTCATGTGAAACATTTCAAATGATGTAAGTGCTGAACACAACCATTGTTTCAGTCCACGTTGCTGAGATAGGAAAGGAGCCCTTACTGCAGCCTCCCAGCACAAGGGGCTAAACCCTGTAAGCACTGTGAACTGATGGTGGCCCAAGTAGGGTCTCTCAGAAGCTTTGTATCACACTCACTGACCCTGTAACTGGCCCTCTATGTCAGTCAATGTGTGTGCAATGACCCTGTTAGCACTGTGTTTCCAAAGCAGTGTCAAATGACTGGGGGGGCTGTTGGGAAGGGCAGTCACACTGGTAGCTTTGAGAAGTGATTGAGAACATCAGTCTCCAGGTTACAGCCACTTCTCTGAGCTTCCATCCCTGCCAGGGGAGGATCTAACTTCAGCTCTGTCTGCCTTTCTTATCCATCTTTAGAGTTGCTGCCCTGAATGGCATATATGGTGACCTTCCAGCGGAAGAACAGAGGAATCTTTATGCTGGGATCAAACACTTCCTCATCCAGGATGGTAAATGACCTGGGGTTTTTTAAGAAACAACAGAATGCCTTAAGTATATTGTCTCTTCCATAGAAATGGGCTGGGAATATGATAAGTAGTTATCGGGAATCCTTTCCTTGTCTGAAGACTATTAATCCAGGATTTTTATATGCTGACTTACATCATGTGCAAATGGCATTTACTGGCTTTGTTGTGAAAGAACTGTGCAAGGTTTAGTTCTGAGAGCTGAAGACTGGTGATGAAATGTTTGAAGGGCTGTGGGAGACTGAGGCGTCTGTCTTATCCTGTGTGCGTTTGTAATCTGAATGTACAAACGCGTGGATTTGAGCTTCATGTGTGATCAAAGGCACTTGGCAGCTCCGTGCTGACTGAGTTCTCTGATGAGACTGAAGTCTGTTCCACGTTTGGAAATCTCCGGACTTCCCCTGAGTTCCTGATACAGTGCAAGTCTATTTTTATGCTGTCTGCCTGTTTTGCAGAATCAAACCAGAAGTGCTACAGTGCAGCCATTCCAGGTCTGAATTCCACAGCTTGGTTTGCAAATTATCTTGGATCCTTTTTGGAGCATGCTACTGTTGGAGACCTGCAGCTTTTTGGTGATGAAGCAACAGTAAGTGCATTGTGGTGATGAAGAACCTGAAGTGTGCAGAGTGCCTGGGGGTCTTCCTGCCCTGACCAAAATTCGTGGAGATGCTGCCAGGGGGAACATTTCTCTTGTTTATGAACAAGTCACTTCAGTTCTTATTTTATTATAATTTATTTAGTTCTTATTATTATTGATAATTTTAATGTATTTTGTATTAGTTAGTCGTTATTTTTATTTACTATTTAATTATTTTTTATTATTATTTATTTATCATCAGGTGAACAGTCACTTCAGTTCTTATTTTTCCCCCCATCATGATTTCTTGTCATGAGTTACTTGCACACAAATTGGTTTCACATAATTACACAGAAAACAAACTGGAGTCAATCAGAGGAGCAGCCTCAAGACTGGACCAGTGTCTGAGCCTGCTTTGGTGAATGACTGTGCCAGGTCTACATGTGTGAGTGGTGCTGCAGAGGCAGGGCCATGTTCTCTAGCAGCATTGTCACCTTTGTGCCTTACAGTAGTCAGAGAGAGGTTTACATGCCCTCAGAGTGCAAAGACAAAGAAAGCAACGTCCCAGTGTATTGAAACCAAAAGACTACTCTCCTCACAACTTTAAAGCTGGAGAAAAAGCCTTTATTGCTTGAAGTGAGCTTTGTTCAAACTGTCCCAAAATGATTGTCAGGATTCCAGTATCCATCTAAATTAATTTTGTCTGTTTCCTATGTCAATACAAGCTTCAAAGGTTTACCAGGGATCCAGTCAATATGCAGATGATCAGCAACCTCACCTTGCTCCGGGAGACAGCTCTCTACTATACCTCACTACTGACTTCTGGACTTGATTTTCCCTTATCAAGGTACAGGACCTGACCTGATCTTTCACCTGACTTAGTTTAGTGTGGTACCAGGACTTAGCAAAACCTCCCTGAGTGGTAATTCTGATGCCTGCTTCCATGAAACCTCTAAAGCCTTTTTCTGTTCCTCAAATAATTGCATTGCATTTGATCTTGGGGAGGGCCAGACCACAAGTTCCACATCGTGGGCAATGCCTGTCAGGAAGGGCCAGCCACCAGGTACTGACCTGCAGTGGTTTTGCTGCTTTGCATGACACAGCAGTGCTCTCTGTGAACAGGAACATCAGAGCTAAAATGAATGAGGGGAGATACACGCTGGAAAAGAGCTTCCTTTTGCAAAAAGGAGAGGTCTGACAGAGCCACTGTCTATCATACTGGCAACTTCTCCTTGTCTTCCACTTTCAGCCTCCCAGACAGACTTGTTTGCTACCTGAGCCCCTCTGCAGTGAGCAACCTGAGCAGAGATGATGCTTTGAGCTTGGCCCAGAGGATCACCAAGAACTGCCCATTGAACCTGACACACAGAGGAATAACCAGAGAGAGAGCTCCCTCCTTCCTGACAACAGAGGAACTGCAGGTAATGTCCCTGCACCTCCGTTCTTCATCCACCTACACAAAACGTGTGAGCTTGAGGATTCATGTACTTGCTGGTTTTATTGTGGCATCTGGTTGATGTCTCCTAATCTGAAGATTCCTAGGGGGAAGGCAGTCCATCAGTGGGCTTCATCACACAAGTTTAAGGCAGAAAGTAGTGCCTTAGGACATCCAAAGGCTGTAGCATCAAACAGGCTCACCTCATTGCTTCTGACTTCCTTCCCTCTGTGTGACCTTTTCAGGTTGCATCCTCTCTGGTGAGAAAGTTTGAACACTTCCCTCCTGAAATCTTGCGTGGGTTGGGCCAGGCTGCAGTTGGGCTGTCTGTATCCAGCATTGAAAACAGCATCAGGGATGAAGACCTTGAAGCATCTATTCCTGCCCTGGGTAAAGTTCGTGGCTGGAGTGCTGAGCAGTCCAGCACCATTATCAACAAACTGCTTCGCTCTGGCTATCAGGTACAAAGGACAAGGGGTAACGGATTCAAACTTAAACAGGGGAAGTTTAGATTGGATATAAGGAAGAAGTTCTTTACTGTGAGGGTGGTGAGGCACTGGAA
>JAOEHY010008935.1:5073-37490 GCA_025447955.1 Psilopsiagon aurifrons
GGTGAGGCACTGGAATGGGTTGCTCAGGGAAGTTGTGAATGCTCCATCCCTGGTGGTGTTCAAGGCCGGGTTGGACAGCGCTTTGGTGGCATGGTTTAGTGTGAGGTGTCCCTGCCCATGGCAGGGAGGCTGGAACTGGATGATCTCAAGGTTCTTTCCAACCCTAACTGTTCTACGATTCTATATTTTTGCCTTGGGTCGGGCTTTATCTTCCTCTGGGTGGACTTTGTGTTTTTTTCTGGAAAACTGCTCTTGCTGAAACACTTACTTTGAGAAGTGCGGTTTGGAAATGTGGATGGTATTTTGATTATGTCATCGACACGCTCAAGAGGGATTCAGGGGTTTTTTTAGTTTCAATGTAGTTTCTTATGCTCTGTGGATAAGAAATGTATTTAATGTGTAAGTTAAAATATATGCATGTATTATGTATGTAATGTATAAGCAAATGTGAAGTCACATATGTGTTGGGTTTAGGAATGGCATTAGACTATTCTGGTAACAAAGCATTCTTACGGAAGAATTGTGATGCTTGGAACATAATAGTTATTTTTCAGATAGTTATGAGACACACACGCACGCCCCCAGCATTACTTAAAGGAAGCTCAGTAAAGCACCCTTACTTGATGTTATTGTTATCCAGCATGTAATTTTGTTGTAAGGCAAAAATTACTACCAAATCAATTTCAAAGTCTGCACAACAAAGAGAGAAAGTTCACCAAAATATGCCATTGTATCTTGATATAAGAATTAAATAGGTGGCCACGAGCAGGAAACAGAGGCTCAGATGCCCATGCTGTTACAATTTAAAAGTCACAGAAATGGATGTAGGATCCATCAAAGTTGCATTTTCAATAACTTCAGGTTCTATGTGTGAAGTTTGGGACTTGAATTTAAGGAAGAAGTTTTGGAGTTTTTTGACTGGACTATTGACTTAGTGGGTAGCTGTGGTGAACTTTTTTGCTTTCCCACTGTGAATGAAAGGATAATAGCAGTGTCCTCTGAGCATTACTTTGATACTTGAAGATGACAAGCACCACATAAAGCAGTCATTTATATCATGAGGACTTGCTGATTATAGCTTTATGGGTCCAAACATGAAAAGTCTTCAGAATTCCTCTAACTGCATACTTCCGTCCTACTAATGCTGCAGGAATCAGTTTGCGCTTGCTTCTGTTTAACAGTTCTGTTGAAAGTAGTTCTCCAGGTGTCTAAGGATGCACAGATGTTTGCAACTGTGGAAGCTGGTGGGGTCAATTTATAGTTAAAGGAATGTAACCCAGTAATGTCTCCTCCAATGCAAGCATCTCTTTCTGATTTTTAGAAATGATCAGTAACCTCTCGCTACAGACTTCAGGAGTGGTGTTCACCTTTCAGTTTTCTCTTTCCACTGAAACTAACAGTCTATGTTTACAAATCCCCACTTCTGAGTAAAGGCAATACTAGGTGTGCTGCTCCTATGGGTCATCCCTCCGTATTGTCATGTTAGTTGCATGATTCCTTAGAATTGTGGCAGTTGGCAAGCTACTTCAGGAGTCCATTCCTCCCAGGGACAGATACCTGGCTCTCTTAACACTGGAATGATTGATTTGCTCACTTCTTTACTTTTTTCTGAAACAGGTTGGGTCTCTGCAATCATGCAGCAGTGAATGGGGGAGCAGAGGAGGGAGGTGTTCTCTGAATGTTCCCTGATTGCTGTTAAGTCTGTTCTATGTAATACATTTACATTTCTGTCTGAGGAAGGTGCACTCATTCTTTGTTGTTTTCAAGTTCAGGGCATAGAGTGTAACTGAGCTTGACCGGTTTGCATTTGGGAAGTGGTAGTAGCAGCAGTAGTGTGCAGCCTGATATAATTGTAGTACAAGTCCATGGCTGGTGGAGGAAAATAAGGGAGGTCTGAACAACTCTTGGTCTGGTGTGGGTGCAACTGGCAAGCAACACTACTCACAGAAAAGCACAGCTGGCCTAAAAAGCAGTGACTTAATGTGAAACAGGCTTAGATCTGGCTATGCATGGAAGTGAACGGCATTCAAATGCAGTCTTTGGATTGCTGGTGTATCACAAAGGGAGGTATTGATTGCTGGATGATATGCTGAATCAGAACAATGTTGACCAACATATGAATCTGACTGTAAACTGTTAGCTCAGCAGCTGCTGTTTCATGTTAGGAGCTAGTATTTATATTGATTTAACATTTATTTTCTAGTAGTTTGGCATCACAGCAGCCAGAAGTGTTTCAGCACTTGTTCTTCTAAGATTATTTTGCCTGGGATACTAACACATTTTTCTGTCCTTGAGATCAAATTCAGTTCCCACAATATGCAGAAGCAGCTGATTTTTTCTTTTGAGAAACTGGAAGAAAATGTGCAGAAGCTGTTTTCTCTAAATTCTGCATGGTCCTTCAAAGCTTCAAATTCTGTTTTTTAATATTGAAATAGTTCTTTAAAGAGATTTCTTTGTGATGTGATGACTGAAATCTGTGTAACTGCATAATGAAGCAATGACAAAATACTTGAAGAGGCAATATAGTTCAACCTCTGGTAGTATAGTGAGTTGCTGAGCTGCTCTGATGTATATACCAAGGATTTGACAACATATTTCTTGAACAAAGTTATTGAAGAAGACAACAAATATGGGAATTCAAAGGCAGTGATAAATATGCAGCAAAGATATACTGATCTAGCAGAATATTGTTCAACTGCATTGTCCACGCATAATTGAAGACAAACTTCCCCTGCATGCACCCTTCCTTCCCATCCCCCCAATTACTCCCTGGGAAAATAGTATTCATCAAGGTTTTGTAAAACATTATAAGAATCAAATTACTTGATTTTCTGCAAAATAGCTGCAGGAATTTGGCTGACAGGGCAGGAGAACTAAAACAAGCTTCAGGACAAAACTGAGCAAATAGCTAGTGGCTACGGCCAGATTCTGTTCTGGGTTTTAAACTTCAGATTTGCTCATCATCAGAAACTGCCTTTGCAAAATGTCTTGCTGTGCTTTCATGCATCAGACCTTAATTCCCTGTTGAGCTGTGTTTTCCTTTGGGAAAGAATTCACAGGGAAGGATTTATGTTTGGCTGTGGGGGGAAAAAAGCAAGCAGTGCGCCTTAATGTTACATCTTTTGATTACAGAGCCCTATTTTTACCTTGAGAAGACTTAAGCTGAAAGCATTTTCAGAGAGTCATTTATTTGTTTGGATAAGGTTTTTTTTTTGTCCTTCCAAACAACTGAATAGGAACTACTGTCAGTTTCTAGGTTTGTAGGACTTCAGGATTGCAAAGCAGGCAAAATTATGGGTAATTGTGAAAGGCAAGGTTCATTAGAGTCAAGCAACCTAAAAAAACCCTGACATGGAAGAAAATCAGTCTTCTGCTTTTGTTGGGATCAGGCAGAGAGAAAATTGTTTAAGCATTACCAGTGTCGAAGGGTGACTTGTCAGCAGATGAATTGCATAGGAGGTAAACCTGGACAACTGAGACTTCTGTGTAGCGTGGAAATGGGGACAAACTACTTCTTCTGAAGACTTGGAACCACACTGAGGCAGATGACCTAACTGCAAAAGAAGTTATGTTCAATTAAAACTTCTTGTGTGCTACCAAGGTGACCTTGAAATTTGCATCAGAAGAGACACTTTGCTCCTAAGGTGTTGATAGCTCTGTTACAGGGATGGTGGCTTATGGAACCAAATCTAATATCAATCCAGCTTATGGCTGAGTGGCCCAATGCCAAGGTGCTGATTGTAGCTTTTAGTCATGTGGGTTTTGTGTAAGGTCCAAAATGTCAGACAAACTGCAGTACCTAATGGCATTTGTGTTTTCTCTGCGAGTTATTCCAAGACTTAGAAATGCCTAGAGACCAAATGCGTTGGAGTATATGGACCTGCCATTCCACTTGCAGTACCCTCTCCAGTTGGTTTGTAGTGGTGCGTAAAAACAGTCAGATCTCCAATGCGGTGCCTTTGTTCCTGTTCCCAACAATGGTGAGCACCACTCTGGCAGAGCAGCAGTATTCTGTCCTCAGCTGCTGCTGCTTTTCCTTGAGCATAATTAAACAGAGTGCAGGCATAGGGAGAATAGGCCTCTAGAGCCATACTTGCAGGTGTGAATTAATTTGAAAGATAAGTCAGAAAATTTATAGAATCATTCCAATACTCTGAGGAAAGATTTAGAAAATCCATGATGCCATAATATTAAACTAAGTTGCAGTCATCCCCAGGGGCAAAAGGATTTTTACAATGCTTATGTATGCACCCTGTAAAATTAAGATAGTGTTGATAGATAATGATATTTAAAACCTCACCAGCATTTTGGTCTTTTGAATTATTTTAATTATCTCCAACTTAAATTACCTTCAGTACTGCAAATGCTGTAACATTCACATGTTGTGATCCTGAACAGTCGGTGGTGACTAGGAAAGTTGTAGGTAAGCTTACCTGGTTGAAAGAATGGGTGTCAGAGCTAAGGGAATAAGGGGAGTAATCAGTATGCTGAAGACCTTATCTTCCTTTATCTGTTTCAGAAAGGAAGGTTAAAATTCTCTTGGTTTCTAGAAAAGGTTAGAATGTGCATCAATGTCAACTGGGAAAATATCATGCATATTAAAGAAAATGGGGTGAAGCAGTAAATTTGATCTGGGCTCTTTTGATAGCATGTTTATTTTTATGCAGCATTTTCCATGTTATTTGGACATCTGGCTGGCCTGTGATAAGCGTGCCACTGTTGGGACTGTTGCTCTTGCTGGCATCTGGCTATGCAGCTGTATCCTTTCCTCCTGGGTGAAGAGGTTGCTACTGCAATTCCTTCCTCAGCTTCATCAGTGATGTACAGTTATGCTGCAGTTTGCTTCAGGCTACACTTGGATCCATTTGAAGTTAAATCTTGGCAGACAATATAGCTATTCTTCATGCTTTGTCAGATAGGCTTTTCACGTTGACCGACTTGATGCTGAGTAGTTCTACCTTGCTGCCTGTTGTTCCACATGGCAAGAAAAATACTTTTCTCTACCTGTATTTGCATTTAGATACTGCTTTCTTCCTGTTCTAGGCGCCCAGTTTGAGTAGATGCTCCCTTCATTTATATAAGAAATCCCATTGGAAGGGAAAGCTCCATGAACTAGTGTTCAGTTCCTCATTTAATCCCCTAGCCCAGCAGTCCACTTAACCTAAATAGTCACTCAGCAGGGGTGTGGCTGGAAAGACCACCAAGTTTTGGGTTTCAGCCTGTACAAGAGCAGAGCAGATGTTACCACATTATCTGTACAGATGTGATGGTCTTGGTCACAGCTGCATTGTTGCATTGAACAATGGATAGTTTTTGTTGTGTTTGTTCTTTTGGAGGAGGACGAGCAGGTTAAGACTGCACCATGAGTACACAAGTGGCAGAGTGGTGAAGGCATGCCAGTGAAATTCTGCATAGAGAAGTTGTGCATGTGGAAAAGGGCCTGAGGGAGTCCTTTGAAACCAGTGCCATTTTTTCCTAGTTGGAAAACAGTGGGATTTAGCAGGGAGATCACCTATATGGGGTTCAGAGAAGCTACCAAGAAAAGGAAACCAGATATGTTGATTACCTGTTTCCATATATTTCCAGTTCTTTCAGGTAGGCTGGCATGTGTTGAGTCTGGCTAAGCATGTAGTTACAAATCATGTTCATCTAGTGGTTTCTGCCAGAAGGGAGAGAAGTAGAGGCAGAGTCTCCTCGGGAGCGGAAGACTTCCTGGAGCTCCCTACTGTGCCCAGGCCAATTGTGTTCTTATCTGCTCTATCTTGGGTGCAACTCTCACCCTTCCTCACCTGTCCAGGGGTCCTTGTGTTCATCAGATCCCTGTGAGGTGGCTCTGGGTCCCTTTGCTGTGTGAGATGAAGCACTGTGTGGGAAGTTTAAATGTGCTATTTTCCTATGTGAATTTTAGAAGCTTAGCCTTCAACCTATTGAAAGTGTGTGGTGCCTACACAGGTCTTCATAAAAAGTCTCAGTCAGCTTTCTTAGCAGAAATATGTGGCTTACTGCAAGGTAATTACATCTTTTGTAATATACTGAGGTTGACACAGCTTTAATCTGTGAAAATGCTGCTTTGGAAAGCGTATGTCAATGCATGAAGTCATTGAACTTCTAATTCACTGAAACCTCTTTTATAGCCTATTTTATACATGATTTACTGGGTTGTTCGCAAATGGTGCATTTCAATTTCTGAGTGCCTGGTGCTGTAAATCCATTCCTTGTCATTTCATTTGGCATCCATGATTGCTCCTAGGGAGTACGAAAGTAATCAGTACAGCCATTTCATGCAGGATGAATCTTGGAGGATTTTGTGCATTTTGTAAGATAAACTTATTCCAGCTTTGGCTTTCCATTTAGTAATACATTGTATATGCTAAATGTACCACTGCTACGACTTTAATCCTGGCACCAAATATACCTCTGGTAGTGCTCAGGTAGGACAGCGAGTAAAATTCACTTTGCATTGTTTACTCCTGCTGCAAAAAAGAGTAATATCAGCGTCTTGTCTCTCTGTTAGGCTGATCTGTGTATTTGCTGCCTCTCCAATTAACTTTTCTTCAAAAGGTAATGAGAGGGAATGTTTATTTCTGTTTCCTTTTAAAGATGAATCTGCTCTGCATCTTAGAGCTGCCCTTATAGATTACTTGATACTTAATCAAATCTAAGGCTTAACGTTTCAAATTCAGCTGTTTTCAGCAGCAAAAGCTAGAGGGTTATCAAATGCACTTAGCCAGGATTTAATATGCCTTAAAGCAATTCTCTTTGATTGTAAAGGAAACAGTTTTCAAGTTAGGGTTTATCTTCTGTTTATCATTGCTCTTCCTTAAACTTTTGAGCTATCACAGATTTACATGCTCTCATGAGCTGCCCTGCAGGTTTGCAGCATGCCAGCCAGAGAGGGCATATTCCAGTACATAGTTGTGAAGGAAGGCAAATCTTGAGATGGGTGGTGTAAAATCACTATTGATTTTCTCTATTTGCAAAGCTGAATAGTAAACTAACTACTCTTACCAAATCATATGGCTTTTACTACTGCTAGGGGGCTTTTATGTGATTCCTGGAAATACCAACAGAAGAATAGGGTTCAGGTTTTCATCTGTTTCAGGTTTCTTCACAGGTAAACTTGGTATCTTCAGTTATTTACCTGTTGCTTAGTACAGCAGAGTCTACTTAATTAAACAAAATTTCAGCTTATTAGCAAGGGGGGTACGGGCTGGGCTTCAGCATGGGCTAACTCCCAGCATTTCCGAATGCTGAAGCTTCGTTTAATGGCCTTTAACATACGCTTCTCTGAGGAGGCAGATTAACACTCTTGCTGCTGTGCAGGAATATTCTCCATCACTTGCTAGGAAAAAACAATAGGGTGCCAGTCTTTCTATGGTTTTCATGATTTTATAGCTTTGCTTCCCTATGTATTGCTAACCAATTCCTACTTATCTTATTCCTGGACAAAAGCATAACACGAAAGCCAGAGATTATGCTACAAATCCTTTCTTACTTTTCCTCATTTATAATACAAATGCCATCCTGCTCCCAGTTCAGATTGTGAGAGTGAGGAGCTGCAAAATAAATCCTTGGTAATGCATGTGTGTGAATTTAATTGTTATGAGTAGTTTAACCTTGATCCAAACAGAGTGACAACCTTGTCTTGATTTATAACAAGTAGTTCTGTTACCAAAGAGATTTAATTGGCTTTGAACACTCCTCTTTATATCTGTATTGTATTAGCTGCTGTGCTTTTCATAGAGCCAACTATCTATTTTGGAAGTCGCTTGATGCTCGCTAGGAGAAATCCAGATTATTTTTCTATATAAGTCTTATTTCACATTGGAACATCTGATACAGATGTTTGATAACTGCACGCTATTTATTTCCTTAAAAGAAATCTGTATGGGTTCAGAAGGCAGTTATATATATTCAGAGCAATTAAATTTTAATTTTGCAATTAAGTATTCTAATTGTTCTCTGAAGGAATCTCAATTTTCAGAAATTCTAGCTTCTTGATTACCTAAAAACCGTAGATAGCGTAAGCAGTATGAAGTTAGAGGGATTATATTTCCTAGTAATAAATAAATCTTCATGAGCACATTGAAACAAGACATTAGCACTATGACAGCGTATCTGTTATCATGGAGTTCTGCAAGCCTCAGAAGGCACCTGACTGTACTACTGTTGCATTGCAGCTTGAATGCTCAGTGACCTCTATTTTCAAGTGGATTTACAATATTAAAAGCCAAGATAATTTTACTGGATTAAATAGGTTACGCTCTGAAGCAAAATGTTATTGCTTATCTTGCCATATTTCATACTTGAAAACTGCTTCTGGCTTCCACATTCTCATGCCCTTTTCTTTAATTCTGTGTGAAGAGTATGTTGAAAGGAAGAGCAATAACAGGCAAATGTCTTGGGCTGTTGGGATAAGAGGTAAGAAGCTATTATTAATCTCTCTTAATAGCTGTATTTTCAAAGATCTCATTTGTTGAAGTTCAATGAATGGCAAATTGCTTTAAAATAGTAGAAAAAATTTAGGAACACAATCTATATTAAAATAAGCAACTGGTGATAGATTATTTTCTTGCTCTGTTATTGCACTCCAAAGTTATACAGATTTTATAGTGTTATTAAAATATCGAAAGTAGCACATTTAGAGCTTAGACTTGCATACTATTCCGTGTTACCTGAAAAGAAATTAAAAGATGAAGCCCATAATGGATATGTTTCATTTCAGTTACTGGCTGCCCTTCAGACAAGCTCACATTGCAATTTCCATTCCTTCTGAACAGCAGTTAACTTGGCAAGAGGAATTTTAAGTTGCGGTGATTAGATTTTGACTTGGCTTTCCACCACCAGACAGACTTAGTAGGGCTGGAAGTCTGTGCCTGCTGTTGTCTTTGAGATGCAGGGAAAGAATAGCTGGGAAGTTAGTTAGAGGATTGTGGTTTTGTGGGGAGGCCCAAGGTGCTCCCAAATTTCTGAAATGCTTGTAAGGATTAGTATGCCAGGGGCTTTTATTTGTGATTCTGTTGATGGAAGATCATTAAGGACAAGTGCATCCCTCAATTTCCTGTGTAACCACAGAAGAGCCCCACTAATACTTGCTTCTAACTCAAAAGTTCTCTAAACCAGAGTACTTCTGGCAGAAAGGCAAAGGGTTTCTGATACAGTAATTTCAAACGTGATAGAAGTGTACTGAAAGTATAGCTGACCCTACTTTTTAACTAGCTAGCTCTGAAATAAGCAGGTGTCTTTGTACTAAAGTTTTCCTTTTCCATTCCACAACACAGCTTCCTAAGAATGACTGGCCAGTATTGATATTTGAATACTTCAATGTTTAACATTTCAACTTTATATTACATATTTGCTCACATTCCCTGTTAAGTAAATGAAGTATACTATTCTTTACTGCCAGCATATGGGGGTATCTATTTCTTTGTGAACTTAATGGTTATTAATTGTAAGGTCATCTTGCATATTTTTATGTATCTTTGTCTTTTTCTGCTCTTCATGTCTCACAGTTGACATCACCTCTATCATAGTTGACACCATCTGTACCACACTGCACAGGAGTCTGTCTTGGAGAGAGACGGGTGCTGAAGAGGCGCAGCGCAGAAAACTAAATTGGCTTTCCTAATGTTTTCTTCGTAGCCCTTTGGCAGGGGCCCATGCCTGATAGGGATTTTATTCAGCACAGAGACATCAAGTGACTGCATGGGTTACTGCAGTTGTGCACCTGCAATAGGGCAGTCCTGAGTACCTGGTTTCTTTGGTAGACAAATTTATCTGTGAGATAAAAGAGATTATTAGAGCTTAGCTAGGTCTTTAGTGACAAAGGGCACAATCCTTCCTTATTTTGTAGCTGTTTAAGAAGGTTTGGGATTCATTGGTAATGCAGGTTAGTTATACAGCATCACTTCTCAATAACTCTTGTGTAGCCAATTACTCTGTCATACACTATAAAACTGCAGAAGCGCTTCAGCTACAAGTGAAATGAAACTGCAGTCTGTGTATAAAAGGGTTATTTATAGGAACATCCTTGGTAGCACTTTAAAAATCTCCTTTTCTCCTGATGTGGAAAATTTTAAAGGGGGCACAGATGGGACTTTTTCGCAGCTGGAGGTGGGGGTCTAGCACACCATGTTAGTGCTGCTGGCGCTCGTGCAGGCTGCAAGACAGCTCCTGTGCCTTAGGGCAGGGCACAGCTGCAGTTGTGGTGTCTCCTGCGGGCTTCCACTGTGCCCGGCTGACATGCTGGGCAGTAGGGACCCAAGAAGTCCAACTTCCTGGCTGAGGAAGGGCATGGGTGCTTGTGAGGTAGCGTGTCTACACAGCCTCCTATACAGCCTTTCCTAAGCCTTTTCCATTTGTCTGATCAGGGCATGTAAACATGTCATGCTCCGAAACACCAGTTTCTCTGACAAAACTCATGAGAACAGGAAGAACTTACTTTGTCCTCTTATCTTCTATATGTTTGTCTGGTTGCAAGCATTTATTTTCACTACTGAGCTGTCGTGCTGCTTTATAATCATAATGATCTTTGAGGCTGACTGAACTGGATTGCCTGTGCCTTATGCATGGGAAGCCCTACAAATTATTACCTGGCTTGAAAACTGAAGAGGTAATAAATTTATGAAAAATGTCTTTTATGGCTTAAGACCATGAATGTTGCAGGACATTATTCACCAGTATTCCCTGATTTCCGCTAGGCCCTGTGAATTAACTGGGTTTATGGGATGTAGCTGTGCAGTGAGAACAGTGGCTGTAAGAGATAGAAATCCAATTGGCAAATAACTTTAAAATCACCCTTTCTACGCTTGACTTCTATGTCTGTAAACTTGCTAGAAATCCTGCTATTTGAGGAAGCAGCAGTACTGTGAGGAGGAGGCAGCCTCATCGACATTGTAATTCCAGATACGTCAATGCTGTTGGAGCAGGAGATGATCTGCCTCAGAGATATGCTTACATGTTTTTTTCTCCTTTTTCCCTTCCTGACAAAGCTCCTAGGCATTGACGTTTATTTTAGCATTTTTAACCTGTTGTGATTTCCAGCTGTTGCCAACTCTGTGCTTTGCCAAACTTGTGAAAAGTGAATTGCTGGTGTTAGTTTCCTAGTAAAATAAGTTATCTTGGGGCTGTAGAACTGCAATGCTTTAATTAGTGAAGACAATATGCGTGACAGTGAAAACCATGATAGGTCAGTACTCTTGACTTTCAGAAATCGCTTTGCTCTGACCAAATAATAGAAGTTCATCTATTCAATTGTAAGTTTAAAAAAAAAAAAAAAATAAAAAAATCCAGGCTCGCTGCGACATCCAAATTAGCCTTTTCAGATAATTATTCTGAAAATGGTCTAAACTGTCTAAAAGCTGAAGGCTTCTAAACAGAATATACTTAATTATATGAAGATGCATTATTTAGTAGATGTTCTGAGTTTATCTACCACCCTTCTTTTCTCCAAAGGGTTGTGGAGAAGAAACAAGCTAGTATCTGATGTTTGCTCCTTTTTAATCCATGTTAAGGTTGTATATTGATGGTGGATAATTTGTTTTCATATACAAGCCATCCAAAATGAATGGTTCATTCCACTATTTCATGCTCATAATAAAGCAGTAACTGCGATACATTTCTTCACAGTCATCACCTAAGTGCTCCTCTACTTTTCCTTATCTACTCCTGCAGCTGTAAGGTTACTCTCCAAGTGCTTTACTTGTGCTAATCTAGTGTGTGCACGGATGAGGAGATGATATACGGTGCTTTTATTGCCTGCCAGACCTGAAGAGATCATGCTGTGGCCCATATTTCATCAGGGCTGACAAGCCCCCTCCAAACATGCTCACGCTAGCCCAGATAGTGAATAGATCCTGAACGACAATATGCCCTCAAATGTGCTCAGCTTATGGCAGTCACTGCAGTGTTGGCAAGTGTGGGTTTGATGGTCTTCCTTGCTGAAAAGGTAATGGGAAACAAGGTGGTATTTCTAGTTGGTTCACATTAGTGCTGGGCCTGACATGTGGGGACCATATACACAGGCTGAGAACTGGATCCAAGGAGAGGGGCTAAGAGCATGGAAGATATGAAACTGAAAAAAGTCTTTAGAAATATCCCCATCTATCATGAAATGAAAAATTGACGTTTCTTGTACATATGGTAATGTGACTTTTTTTCCTGGGGATGCTGAATTTCAGCACTTCGTATCTGCCCAGCCTGCTCTTTTGTAGTGATCTGATTGCAGTTGATTACTTATGATTATCACAAAGGGCATAGATATGACTAACTGTAACCTGTGGGTTTTGTCATTTGAAAAGAGAATTTGTTTATCTCTGAGGGCAGAAAAGCAGCTTAATTTTCATCTAATCAGATATTCTGAAACAGAGAGCCTTGAAGTTATGTCTGTGCCACACTAATTTGGATTTGTGTTTTGAGATTTGTATATGCTTTACATGCAAGCAATTGGAGGAAGAGCTAGCTGTTTAATGGAGTTGCTAAGTTTCCTGAAGGTTTTCCTGGGGTTTTTTTGGGTTTGGGCTTTTTTTTCTTTTTAGAGGAACGGGAAAAAATTGGCATTTAAAACATGATCTTTACACTTTCCCCTCCCTCTTTTGAATTTAAAGAAGGTGAAATATTGAACTCTCATAATTGAGATTCTTTTGTGGCTACTGCAGGGGTCATATGAGTACCTTCCCTTGAATACACCTGCTGAAATACTGTAAGTTACTGGGATTCACTGTGCCCCATAGATTGCTGCCAGTCTGATCCTGTACACTGTCAAGCTTCTCCAACAAAACACAGAGCATCCTCTGTTGACCCTAACATTGTCTGACATGAGACATTTCAGCTGTTGCTGAAATTCCTTCATGTCAGAAGTTCAGACTTGAGGATTTTCCAAATAACACAGACTGTCGTGCTGCACACTCAGAAAAACAATTTTCTCTTAGGAAGGATGAGAGTATTTGAAGAAAGGATTCTCAGCCCTGAGGAAACTCTTCTTCCTTGGAGCGCCTTTCCTGTGCTAGGAAAATATAGTGGGACAGAAGAACTGTTGGTGGCTTTACAATTATTAGCAGAATTTTTATTTTTCAAATAAGTAAGTTTTTGTGCTACAGACGATTTTTTAATGATCATTTATTTTATTCCCATGGTTGGTTTTCTATTTGGTCCCTGTCTTGTATTGTCACTAATGATGATACTTTGAAAGGATTGTATCCCAAGCTTTCATCATGGTGCTAGCATGCAACACACTGAAACAGTGTGATCTGAAAATCTTGCATTTTGGAACAATTAAGATTAGAATGATGCATGTGCTTCATTATAGCTGTCATACCACTTCCAAGATTTTCAATCTTGATGTCCTTTTATTATGAATGTTTCTTTGACTGCATAATTAATGCCTTTTTATCATTGTGGCAAAGAGTTACCCCGGAATGATTCTAAGAAGATTTAAGCTTAGTTTATTGAAGCTTTTGTCTTCTCTGCAATTCATGACTGTGAAACGCACAGGAACTGCAGGAGCAGTGGCCTCCTTTATTCAGACAAAGATAGTTTATGCCTCTGCTTCAGCCATTACTTTTTTATTCTCAAGCTGCCTGATAGATGTAGGGGGAGGGTGGGAAGGAAGGCAGAAAGCCGGAACTTGGGGAAATAAAATACAGGTTAAAAGTAGTTTCACTTCTCACTAGACATTTTTATTAACAACGCTGCAGGGTTTTTGACAGCCTGGAGCTCTTTGCACAGGTGAAGTCTGAATTTCAACTTGCAAACCTGCTACTGTAAAGCAGAGCCAGTGAGTCCTACTCCTTTGCTGAAGTCTCTCAGTGCCATTCATGGGTGCTAAAAAGCAAACTGGAAAAATGATGGACAGAAAAGACGCAGGCAAGACCTGTTCTTGATCCCTTCAGCTGCCATTACAACTACTATGTCAGGGATCTGTTTCGATTATTTAGAAGGTTGTGCTGAAGAGGGGCAAAGAGGATTTTATTTTCCCGGTAAAGGCAGACTGTGTGAGCTTCTGGGCTTTTTTTCATTTGGATTTGTTGCATGGTTTGGTTGTATGGTTTTGGGTTTCTTTGGGGGTTTCTTTTGTTATGTTTTTGGGTTTTTTTTTTGAGGGATGGTTTTGGTGTGTGATGTGTTTTGAGTCTTATGGTGTGAGGTTTTGTTTTGTTTTCTTAATCTTCAATAGTTCCTACAATGTGAAAAGCCTCTTGGGGCAGGAGCTGTTCAAGTGGAGAGGCAGGAAGACTGGTGGTTTCTGAGATGCAGCCTCAGGATGAGGCGGTAATGGGCAGTCAAAGGCTAAGTGGCCTTGTCTTGGCAGGGTTGTATGTGTTTTATAAATACAGTCTGAAGTGGCTGCCTAGGTATTTTGAGGGTTGTTTTGTTTTGTTTTGGTTTTTTTTTTTTTTTGATGTATTCTTTCATTGGCTTTAAAAACTCGATGGTATTTTTGCAAACTGAGTAGCGCTGAGTCTGGAAACCCATTTGATTGTCTTCAGTGAGGGTGAACTGCTGCCTGAGCTGACATGATTTTCAGAGATACCCAGTCTTGCCGAGTGTCCAAGCCTGATGGTCTGCCACTGCCACTGTGGGCCCATATAATGCTGGCCCTATGCTTTCTCATAGCTTGGAGCACACAGAGTACAGCTGTAATGTGCACATTGTCTTTGAGGCATATTTGCCGCTCTCCTTGAAGTGCAAGCACACTTCTCCAGGCTCAGGATCATCAGCAGCAAAGATATGTAGGTGAAGTGTTGTAGAGAGAGAGGCAGCACCTTTTACTCCACCAGATGGTGAAAGTGAGAAGAGACAAGATGTTTCTTCTGGGCATGTGAGTTCTTCAATAAAAGAATATTGCTGCTTCTACAATCCTGCCTGCGAAGTGCAGAAGCCAACTTTAAATAACAATTACATGTTTCAGAAGCTTCTTGAAAAGATGATTAGCTACTTATGAATGAGACATAGCAGCCTTCAATGCAGGCCATATGTATTGCACAGTCCCAATTAGCCGGTCTATTTTGTTTTTTTTTTTTTCTCCATAAATTATCTGGTTTTGCATATCATTCAAGTGTGTTTTATGATCACATAATTACATACAGGGAGATGCCAATTACTAGTAATGCTACAGCAGACCTTTACAAGTCAATTTGATGTGTATTTTTTCTACAGCATGCGTTAATTATTGGCATTGTTTTTCTCAGTAACACCTCCACTGTCTAAGTGACAGCAGTGTAACTCACTAGTTGATATTTCTGCTGTGTCTATATAAGAAAGCTGCTGGAACAGACAACCTATTATTTTAAAATCAGCATTGGGGAGTTCCTTTTCTGTGCATGCAGAGTTATAGCAGAAACCCTGGAAACAGCAGCGCAGCGGAAGGCAGGTGCATAGCAAATATCAAATGCCAAGCAGTCACTCAAACAGTTGTGAGAGCATCAAAACAACATATTTTGTAGGTAAGAATATACCTAATGACATGTTCTTTGAAAAGAAGGTAAGGCTGATGGATTTTTCCTCATTAATTATGAGCTAGTAATTTATTTTATACTTAAATGTCTTTATTTCCATTGAAGAATGAAAGCATGTTATGTAATGAGTAATGATGGTGTTCAATTATGTTTTTCTATTGTTCTATTAAAAAATTGCTCAAATCTCAACAAAAATACTATTATAATTTCCAGTTCTTTAGTCTATAACACTTGTTACTTCTCATTTCCTTGAAGCCTCTGAAAGTGTGAATGTTCTTTATACATGATATCAAAATGTGCTGAAACAGGTGAGTTTTTTCCCCTAGTTACTTTGTAATTACAGTTGCTAAAGCAATAGATTTCAATCTGTTTGTCGTCCAGTTGCGCCTTTTAAGGCTGAGAATGTTTAAAGGAGGAAGTCTTGAAGATGTTTATCACAGATGCACCGTACAAACTTTAGATCCAACCTCCTTTCTGCCAATGAGAATTGTTGCAAATAATGGCTATACATGTAGAAAAGTGGATATGAGAGGCCACGTGCTCTCAGGCTTTGTTTATACATGAAAAGGGTAAACAAACACCTCTTCTGTGTGCTGGCTGTAGGGTGAATAGATTTTGTACAATGGCTTCTGAATTTGTGATTCCAACACCAGCTGTACTTTTTTTCCAATTTGAGACTTCATATCTTCTATTGTGAATGATCAGATAGCTTGACTGAAGTTACTTCTGCTTTTCAGTGTGTGATAGCTTTAGTAAAATGTTTGAGGATGTTACTGTAAGAAGAGTGCACATATAGAAATCCTAATTACACTTTTAAATGAACACCTGTGTGAACAAAATCATTCCTTCCAAAAGTGTTTTCTAGTAACAGCAGCAGCACATGGATTGGTCAAAGTGGATGGTTATGGATGTTCATGCATCTTTGTGTGTTTCTCGAAGGTGAGAAAAGGTACAGAACAGCTTCTGTTGGTCTTGCAGTTCTTCAAGAATGTATCTGAGATAGCCCTCGGAAATTAGGTTAAAAGCTGCATGTCTTCAACTGAATTTATTATTATCTAATTTTTAATAATAATGTTAATAGGGGATTCATCTGAAGTCCCTTTCTACTTAAATTAGCCTATGGTTCTTAGGTTTATGTCAAATCCCACTATATCTAAAGCAGCCCCATCACTTTTTTTTTGTCTTTACCTATCACTTTACTCCATTCTCCAATTCTAACATTACATAATTTCTTAAATACTTGGATAGGGGAAGAGAATTCACACTGGAGTGCTCAAGGCTTGTAACCTAGTGCATGCTGGTGTGTGCTAATGTAAGGACTGTGCTAAAGTGTGGTAACAATACTATTTGAAGTTTAGGATTAATATCTCTTTCTAATACGTCTTGTAGCCAAGCCAAACAGCATTTTCTGAGGGGAAACATTATGCTGATGAATATGGCTTCCAAACCTGTGTGAGAAGTCCTTACTCCTGGAATAATTGTTAATTCTGCTTCAACTGCAGCAAAGAGGTAGTGTTCTGGGTGACAAATTCTGTCATCTTTGCTCCCGGATCCATGTATATTCTCCTGGAAAATAAGTGATAATCTCCTGTTTCTGCTCTTTTCTCTTTCTACATTGTTTTGAATGTACATGGAGCTTATGCTCAAATATACCTAAGACTGTCAGCCTAGGACGCTATAGGATAAATTGTATGTCGCTATCGGGATGTGCTCATATGGACCCTTTCATTCAGTTTCTTACAAGCTGCACATTACTATGGCTGGTTTATTTCTGACATCTGCACCAGCTCCCATACCTCAACAATCTATTGGCATCTACAGTATAAACAAATCTTCATTGCCCTTGCTTTTGATGGCACATCAGAGAGGGGCCCTGGCCTCAGGGCTTTTACATCTCCCTGTAAAACAAATGAGAGTTGCTAAATGAGAGAATTGTGGCTTTACTTGAAAAGTCATAATAAAGAAAAAAATTACCACTGAAAAGATGGTTACGATGCAGATCGTCAGTGCTTCTCCACTTGCTTCTCAGGGTGAAGCTTCCTTCCTCCCTGTTTTAGTCACCCTTGTCAATGTAAGCTCAATATTAGGACACTAGGTTGGCAGCTCTGTAATAACACTGAATCTATTAGTTCTCTGTGGGGTTTCCTGGGGGGCAGTATCATGCTTCATTAAGAAACTTCCTGTGACTTTAATAAGAAATCGCCAAATTGCACATTTGCTATGGCTTTCCTTTCATTACTCTGATTAGAATTACGGTTTTGTAGAATTGTGTTCTTTATGTTCCTTCTTAGTCTTATGCAATCCTCACAAAACAAAACCAAAAAAAAAACCCCAACCAAAACCCCAGGCAAAACCTAAAAAACCAAAATCCAAACAGAACATCACCTACAATATAAATCAAAGGAGGCTATAATTCTGATTTATGTGAGGGAAAAGGGAAAAAGAAATATTACAGAATAGGCACCAGAGAAAAGAGAAAATTGGGAAAGTATTCGTCTTTAATAAGTTGGGTATTACTGAAGTAGATGAGGCACTGCGCAGATAAGAGTAAGTTGCTTTAGAACAGTGGATAGGACAGGGTATGTAATAAAACTAGTATGCCTTGAGTCCCTCTAAGTCAAGCTTTGTATTACAGAGGTGAACTGGCATAAATCATCATGAGACAGAAGGTGACACTGGTTTGAAGAGCTTTCCATTCTAATTGTGTGCATTGGTTTGCTTAAGTCATTTGGGAGTAAAGTCACTTCTAAAATATGTGGTGTTTAATAATTACTCTTTCTGCCAGAGGAGCAGCTCTGATCCCTGCAGGCTTGGCGTTGTTTCGGTAGTGTAATACTTGGGTTATTTGCCCCAGAATTTTCCTTGTAGACTAAAACATGGCCATAAGATGCTTCTTTCTGAATCTACCAACAATGTTTTGCCAAGTGTTGATGGCTTGCTTGCTGTCTGTATGGCCTTGCTAAAATGCTCGCTGGATGGGAGGAAACTTCTCAAAGCTGGCTACAGCTTTGGGTACAAGTGATCCATTTAATACTTTACTCAAGTGAGAAAATGAATTAATGATTTTTTTATGAAAATATATTAATTATCCTTCTTTAAAGAGGTACTATAGAATTCAGTTGTGACAATCCAATTAGCAAAAAACACAACTTGTAGGGCTGTAGCATACTTTAGGCTAATGATAGACCCATGGCACTTGAGTCTATAAATACTGCAGTTTCCATTGTTGAGCACCTATCCTTTCTAACAGCTTTGCCAAAACTCAGTTTTTCTCTGATTCTGCTCTCAATTTCCATACCAAGATCTATACTACCATTCTTGAAGCATTCAGGCTGCTTTCCTGATCAAAATGCCTGAGCAGGTTAGATGACCACAGGCTGACCACAGTTTTGTATTTATTCAGCCCTGCAGTTATTTCTTTGTATACATAGATGATAAAAATAAATGTGGTCACTTGTGAGGATTTTGCTCTTATTTGCTTGTGTGCATATGACATCCAATTCTCATGCCCTAGGGACTCTCTGCTACTACATTAGTTATGGGGCCTTTAAATATTACTACCCCATTTTCATGGATTACCATAAAAAGACTGAAGTGTAGAAAAGAATCAATATTGTTGCGATTTTAGTGGGAATTGAGTCACTGTAAATTCATTATAATCTTGCTCTTCTCTTCAAATCTGTGTAGTCTTTAAGGGTTTGGGCTTTTTGAGGGGGCAGAATTAGGGACTTCCTTTATCCTAGACTGGATTTGCGCACCCTCTACCACAGGAACTCAGATCCTAGAGTGCTATGCCATTCATTGGGCATGGCCAGTTCTTGGGGGAGAATAATTCTCTACTGGAGAGGGCTGGAAAACAGTGAGATCAAATTCTGGAAGCTCCCTGTGGCAATCGTATTCTGCCTGTTGGCTCTCAAGGCATCCATAATCTGTGTTTGTACCAAATATGGAGTGTCTTGCAGAGGGGAAGCTAAGAAGGTTTTCAATGCTGTTATAAATTGCAACTTGAATGGCTTTGCGTGGTCTCATGTTGTAGAAATTCTTCCCAGTCTAGCGCTCTGTTAGTGTGGTTAGGACAAGCATTTGATGCTTAGGATGCTATTGTGAGTAAGAGTGATCACAGCAAAGCTGAAGTATTTAACCAGGGTGAGTGCAAAGGTACTTAAGACTGACTTATAAAATAGAGGATTGGAAAGAAAGTGGTTTATTTCTATTTGGATAAAGTTGTCACCACTGCAGACATACTAAGGATTAAAAGCTGGATGAAAACAAAGCAAAGAAATGTCAAGATCAGATCAGATAAGCCTTACAGTGCTTGTAGAAAGCACTTCTAAATTCATAGAATAGTTAGGGTTGGAAAGGACCTTAAGATCATTCAGTTCCAACCCCCCTGCCATGGGCAGGAACATGTCCAAGGCTTTGTCCAACCCAGCCTTGAACACCACCAGGGATGCAGCATTCACAACTTCCTTGGGCAACCCATTTCAGTGCCTCACCACCCTGAAAGAACTTCCTCCTTATATCCAATCTAAACTTCCCCTGAACCTGTTACTTCTTGTCCTATCACTACAGTCACTACAGTCCTTAATGAAAGTCCTTCTCCAGCATCCTTATAGGCCCCCTTCAGACACTGGAAGGCTGCTGTGAAGTCTCTATGCAGCCTTTATTTCCAGTGAAAATAACTTACAAGTGGTGTAGTTATTTTCTTATTATCCCCATCAATGCTGTCCTTCACTTATAACTTTCTTACTCTGTGCTGTGGCAGTTTGCAGTTTTTGAGTGTGGTACCCCAAGTTTAACCTAGCAGCAAACAAAGCTTTTTCTCATGTATACCAGCATGTATTTAATTGCAAAAGAATGCGGAATGCTGATCACCCATCACCTCCCCAGAGAAAAAGAGCCCCAGAACCCCAAACCCCAGCGATGTTGTTTTTGTAATTTCCTGTGTACATGCTCTGACAAAGTACAGCACATTCGACAGAGATACTTGCAAAGGAGTTGAATTAATCTTTTTGTCTTGAACTTAATGGCACAAACATACACCATTCAGTATAACAAGTACTTCAGTATGTGTGATACAAGCATAATAACTGTAATGCCAGAATAAGTTCAAGTATTACTTTTTCCAGTAATTGTAAGCATTTAATCTCACTTTCTGGATGCTCTTTCATGCTGATATTAAACGTACTTCCACTTCAAATGGTCGCATCAAAATACTTTTTCTTTTTTTCCCTTTTTCTATGAATTAAAATTTCTAAACCTCAAAATTTTCAAAATTGATCCAGCATTTTGCATGGGTAAGATGCAGACTGGTTTACATTGAATTATAATCTACTTGTATGAAATAGTGTTTTTAAAGCAACAGAGAACTACTCACTTCTTTTTGGATGCTTCAGAAGACAGTGTTTAGAGCTTTGTGTTGACATTGGGGAGCTCACTATCATTTTGATCATAGCAGCAATAGACATTTTGTTTGAGCAATAGCTGGCTGTAGTGTTTTATAAGCATACACAGTCAAAAGAAAAAAGTACAGAACAATGATATAGATTTGTCTCGCTTCTTTTCATCTTTCTCAGGATATTTCGGCTCTCTCCTTTCACATTTGTCAGTACTTTATTCTAAAGAATAGAAATCAGTGACATTCAGTTACAGATGTGATGAGCTGACTCCAGCCAGCACATCCGAGATGCTCCTGGGGAGCTATACAAATCCTTTTCAGCATCATCATCCTTTAACAAAAATCAGAACAATCCTCCTGATTTCAGAGACATCGTTTCTATACTCCCTGATTTCACACACAGACATGCTGCAGTGCTTTAACTACTGATTGTCCTCTCAACTTCAGAGTTCTGTCAACAATCAGGGTAACTGCTGACTCTCTAATTAATCCACTTTGTGATGATGCTGAGATACTTTGGGAAGAAAACATCATTGTTTGGAATGAATGCATGTTTATTTAAACAAACTGACAACTAGACTTTCAGAGTGAAGCCAATGCAAATCCTTCAGAATATATAGCGCACTAAAGCAGGCAGGAGACTTTCTCCTGCACAAACACTGTTTTAATCTTCTTGAAACCAGTACTTAGTTTGATATGCTACTCTGTCCTCAGGTGCTTTGAAATTGCCTTGTTTCACAAGCCACTGTCGTATTGCAGTATCAGCACCTTAATCTGAATAGTCACCTTTATTCCCATGCTTATGCTTTATTCTGCTTCTTTATATATTCACAATACTGTTTGAACAATTTCCTTTTGCAAGTCTCTGCGTGAACCAAAGCTCACTCAGTTCTGCGGAGGTTCTGTAGTTGCACTGTGCTTGTTGATGAGTGCTGTATTGCCCTCTGTCAGTACCATGTTGGAAGATCCCCATGAAAGCATGGGACAAGAATATAAATAGCCTTGGGGGGAGTGGGGTGGGGTGGGAGAGTGGGGGGGTGTAGAACTACAAAAAAACCCCACAAAATGACCAAAACAATGTAAGAAAACAGAAGTATAGATGTTTTTAACCCAATTATTAGGATCCTGGTAATCCTAATCCTGATTTCTATCCATGGTTATGCCTGGAGTTTTCTTCTGAATTTTCCTTTTAAAGTTCATGTGCCTTAAAGTTTCAATTCTAGATCAAGTTTAGTGTCTCAGTACCTCTGGGGTTGGAGGATAGAACACTTCTCATTTTACAGAAGACTACAGGTGGCTTGTGCTGACTTTCTGTAGTACCTTGTGGTAGGGCAGTGACTGACAGGTTGCTGCACTATCACTGTCCATTCACCATGGATCTTCCTTTGACCTTCCATGACCTTCCCTTTATGTAATGATCTTGATATTGAATGTATTAATGAATGACTAGGGGAAGAAAAACAAGAACATTGTACAGTGTAAGAGAAGAAAAGGTGAAAAATTTGCCTCTGACAGTATTTTGCAAGTAAATAAGTTTAAAAATACTTTGATAGCATTTCTTGGGAGAAATGAGCAAGCAACGCCGCATCAAGTGTCACTTCAAGTTCATAGTCAAAAAATTCAAGAGTTTGTAGTTCAGAAGAAATAACTTCAGCTGCTTGGGCACCTTACTTAATGGCATTATAATTATAATATCAGTATATTTGTGGCTCCCGAGCTGGAAAACCTTGCCAAATAACCATCAGCCATTGAAAAGCAACAAAATAAGAGGGCGTATGAAGAGTGGGAAGAAGATACCAGAGATTTAATGAACTGAAAACAAATCACTTGAAATATAGTTTTGTGAAGAATATTTGTTTTTCCTCTTGTGATTATGCTTGAATGACTGCAGTATCTGAGAAGGAATTGGGAAGTAAATAACAGCTAGGGATTTGTTTTCTTTAGTTTCAAGAAGGGACATGATTGAAAGTGTAGCATTTGATTTAAATGATCTCTCTCTGAGAAGCAAGGGAGATAAACTGCAATTTGTTTATGTCAGGGGGAGCAGATCCCCTGTTAGTGTATACACAGATATACTTTCAATTAGTTCAAGGCAGTTGTGTTGATTTATTCCAGCTGTGCTCTGCAACAGTCGCAGAAGCACTGGGCTGCCTCACTTGCATGCAGTTGCCATTTGTGCCTGGTTTTTAGTAAGCCATGCTCACCCATCTCAAGTGAGGGCATGAGATTTGCCATTTACCCATTCAACCTGAGGCTGTGTAGGCAGGAGGAGAGAGGGGCTGGGCAGTTGGGAAGGGACACATTTCACTGGTTTTATCTCTCTTTTGAATCAAAGTGCTCCTCCTGCAATCACCAAGTGCAGATACTGAGTAAAGAGCCACTGCCCAGGGACTGCTGTGCTGCAGTCAATCTGAAAAATGCTGTAGCATTGGTTTAACTATAAAGTGTGCTGCTCTGATATACAAGGGTTGTTAAAAAAAAAAACCAACCAAACAAAAAACAAACAACAAAACAACCCACATTATTTCCAGAAAAGAGGTTGGTCTTCAAAATTGAATGACTGAAACAGCAATTCAGTTAAAGCTTTAGTACTTCTGGGAAAGACTTTATGATTTAGCCAGGAAGACTGAGTTTTCCTCATTCATATAGGTCTCCCCCAAACATCGCCTTGGTGGGACTGATGCAAACTGAGTGCTCCCCTGCGTCTTACACAAGGTTGCTTCAGGTGTCATGCTTGGGGCCCAGCTATGTCTTGGATGTCCTTCCAGCAGGATACTTGTCTTGCTGAACCTTTGGGTGCTGATGGTCAGCCTGGCTTACTCTTCTTTTCTCATATGTGTATGACGGGTGAAAGTGGTTTCCGCTAACCTTACAAATCTGTCAATTAGGAACCCAACCCTAAGGCTGTCCTAGGCTGGACATTTTAGCCAAAACCTCACGTCACCCCATAGCAGTCCTCATCAGACAGTAAAGATGACGCACCATACACAGGTGCCCTTTGTGTCGGTTGACCATAAAGAACAGTTGTTTGCTTTGTGGAAAGGTTCTCAGCCGCTTTCTGCTGCGGAGCAACTGAGCAGCAAGCGTTGAGATACATCCCAGAAAAATGGTCTTCACTCTTCTCTGTATAGCTTTAAGTGGTTGCAAACTGACAGTAAGGTATGTATGAAGTGAGCCTGCTGGCAGCTTAAATGCTGTACTTAGTGTTCACCAAGCACAAAGCAAATAAATGCATGGTATTTATCCTTTTCATTTCTAAGTAGGATGATGCTTCTCCTAGGGAACCATAAAGGCTGAAACAGGTTATTTTAAAACCAAGATTTTTTTCATTTTCAGCCTACTTCTAGGCGCCACTTGAACACAAAAGGTAGAAAATGTGACATGCAGGCTGTCAAAAAAGGTCACCTCTAGAACCTTTTGATATGTTTAATGCCCAAAGGCTCTTCTGTCATTTGGCTGTAGCACATAGTGCTGCTTTAAGACTGAATGTTAGAATGATTTTGTTTTTCATTTTAAATTACAACCTCTTTTCCTGCAGACCATGAAAGCTTTTAACCACTATCACTGAGGCTCGAGGCAAAATTGGTAACTAGTTTTCTGGCAGCATGCACTTTCCTTATCTTTACTTTCTAGTAAATCAGAAACTTTCACTCATTTTTCTGTGCTGGATCAGGATCTTGACATTTTCTCTCTTATTCCAGAAAATGCAGATGATCATACTGTGGATGATCAAAATAATCAGATTTGCTGGTCTTATTTAGCCTTGCTACAAATTTTAGGCTTGTAGTTGCGTTAGGGTGGGAGGGTTTTCTGCCGGCATGCACTGGGCATTAAAGCGGTGGAGGTAGAATTGAAGCTGGCTGCCTGGGCACGCAACCCAAAGCTGTCTTCCTTCAGCTCTTCCCTGTTGGGTTACAATTTCACAAAAATGCAAAGGAGGGGAATGCAATTTTAGATCTAATACACTTGATTAACACGGATTTCGGTGTAGAAATGTTTGTAGCTGGAAGTTATCTAGGACCTAGATCACAGTAATTAAAAAGGAGGATAAAGGGGATTTTTGAGGCTGGAATGTGTAGTTTGCTGGAATTTCTTATACTGGGTAACAAAGAGAACGATTAATTGTAACAATAATACAACTACAGTGCTGTGACTAAAGATAAAATAATATCTAATAGAATTGTAGTATTGATAATGAATGTTGAAGGCAGCGTAGCCTGAATAGGCTTAAGGGCTCTCTGCTGCCTTCCTCAGGGTGGTAACCCTGGACTCTGCAATCACCCTTCTGTTAGCTCTGTTAAGATGGCCTAAACCAAACAAAACCGCTTTGCTTTAACAGCAAAGGCTCTCTATTTCTGTGAAAGATAACTAGCACGACTGGCAAGTGTTAATTAGGTCCTATTTAACTTCAGACAGGTCTGGCAGATGACATAAACCTGAGGGCATGCTGGTGCAGAGTTCATGAACTGAGGGCCATGCATCTCTGTTTCCTGCAGTGTCCTCAATCTCTCTTCACTAAAGAAATGCCATTGCTGTACTCTTCCCACTGCTGATCTGCTGCAACCCAAAGCCTAGAGTGCAAAAAAGCCTTGAGCATTGGTTAGGGGAGCAGCCCCTATGAGTGGAAATAACAGTGTGTTCTGTGGTCTTGCATTTCATTCTCTTCTAGAAAATTGCTAACTTTTTAAGTTCATAACTCTTGGTACATACATGAAAGGGTAAGTGAAGAAGCCGTTTATGTCCTTTAACTCTGATTACAAATTAAACTGTGCAGATGGAACAGACCTTAATGTCCCAGGAGGCAGGAATACCATGACATTATAATAAATTCCTAAACACTCAGGAATGGAAAGGTCAAAAAATGTCTTGCACTTGTGACTGCTGCCTGCTAAGATACTTCTTAAATTTAAATATCTGCCTAGGTGAAATGCATCTTTTTCCATCAGCAGAACTGAAAGCCCTTTACCACAACGGAAGGTGCCTGGGCTTTGCCAAAATCTGTTCTCATTCAGTGCTCTTTCTCAGTCAGGGCAGGGTTTGAGGGTTCTCCATTCTGTGGGGAGCATGGCACTGGAGTCAGGCACCAGAGCTGTGCAGATGGAGGAGTGCTTTCTGATGCATTCCTGCAGTTAGCATTTCTCATGGACCACTGCTAGCCTGATAGCTCCTCACACTTTGTGAATTGCAGATGGAAACTCCGAATTCCTGGAGCTGCCTCAAAACCGTATAGCCCAGGAATACTTTTCTTTGCCCTGGTTTGTGGTGATGTGAATTTAGACAGTGTATTAAGGGCTCAATGCAAACCCAGGGTTTTTTTGCCAGCAAAACTAACGTATCCATTGCACTAAGCAGTTCTTCCTTCCCAATCATGCCTGGCAGTGGTAGGTAACAATCAAGCTCTGTCTCAGCAGGAGCATGCGGGCAGTCAAACATTTGCTCGGTCAGGGCTCTGATCTTGCATTGTTATGAACTACTTCAGTCCAGAAACTAAGCAATTGGGTTGGTGTGGTGTTGTGTCCAAGCAAATGTGTTTTACCTCTGAGCAGCACAGCGATGCTGTTGTCACACAGCTCACCAGCCAGGGATGTTTGTGCCCACCTGATTTGTGCATTTGCTCTGTTTACACTTACATCTGTCTGCCCTCCTTGGAGTGCACGGCTAACGTGGGTCACAGGCAGGCTTAGAAACAAAAGGTAGCAAAGCGCACTTACCTGGCAATCACTGAGGGTGTTAGAACAACTGTGATTACAAGATGATGCTTCAGAATTGCTTGGCCTCATTTCCAGTCATCTGTGAAATGGTTTTGACAGTGCCTGGCCATCTGTGTATGGCTCTAGTATGAATCCTTCATATAAATTTTTTGGGGGGAGGGAGGTGTTCCAAAGCATGTAGGTTTCCTGAGCACTCAATGCTACTGATTTTAAAAACAATATCTAAAATCCCCAGAACATACTGACTATCAGTGGGATTTAGGCTGGGCTGCTGTTTTTCACAAGGTGTTACAGCCTCCTTCAATCATCAAGGGTATGTCCAACCAGGGTCCCACTGAGGGGTGAATGAATATCTTGGCAGAGCTGGACTGAAACACTAGGCAGAGTCCACTGTTAAAGATGAAAAAAGCCTGGGTTTTGCGTTTAAAGTGAAGAACATAAGTAAGGCCATCATTAGACCAGCCACAAAACACAGGTAGTGTGGTATCTTACCCTTTTTGCTCCCTGACAGTATACACTCTGCTTGGTAAAGCATCAGACAAATCCATCATTAACTATGAAAGGAGCCAGTCTGCAAAATATCTCTGTTATAAGTGACAGGAAATTTTGTGCCCCAAGTCCTGCCTCTAGCCATTATAGCTGGCCCTGGTCCTCAGCAGACACCAGCTTTTTGAGGCCAGAGAGGATGCTAATGTTGCAGTGTGATTATTTTTGCATGCCTATGTGATGTATGGATAGCTGAGTCACAGACTGCCCGATAATGCCAACCTGGGTACGTCTTCAGGTCTGCAAGCAATGGAGAGGTGCTGCATAGAGGAGTAAACCAAAGAGGGGTTATTTCAGTTTAAGCAATTTTACAATTTCGCTCTCTATCCCCTCCTCCCCACCCCCCACCCCCCGTATTTAATTTTGTTTCTATTTTAAAATGGGCTTTACTTTTCCTGTTATGTAAGTTTTTGGGGGTGTTCTGTGGTTTGGTTGTTGGGGTTTTTTGCTTGCATTGATTTTGTTGTTTGGTTTTCCTTTTCATTTTGTTTTATGTTTTTTTTTATTTGGGTTTTTTTTGGTGGGGCCTCGGTGGTAGTGTGATTGGGTTTGGTTTGGGTACTTTTTTGGCTGTTGTTCATGCAGCCATGCTAAGTAAGTGTGCAAGGAAGATCTCACTGGGCAGTGTCAATGCCTGAACTGCATTAACAAGTCACTGGATAAAGTGCACGAATAGTAGGAGCCCCCCTTCCACTCATGTGTGCCGTATTAACTCACAACTTGACCCAGGAAATCAGACAGACTAGTGTCAGGAGCCAAAGCTGTCCAGGATCGGGGGCATCTTAGGCAGATCTTGCACCAAGTAACACAGGGATAAATCTGAGCCCTGAGCTTCTGTCTGCAGAGGGAAATTTTTCTATACTCTGCCGCTGTACACAGAAAGTGCTTGTGTGAAGGAGGCAACGACTTCCTATCCCATAAGATAAGAGCTGGGGAAGAGGGAAGAGAGGAGCTTAAGTAGCCTTTGCATACATAGTAGCAGAAAAAAATCTGTATGATGCCCACAAACTGTGTTTCTCTGAGGATCACTGAAGAGTAATAAATCATTCACAGACTTATTAGGGCAGCTGCCTCTGGCACACCATCTCTGTGGACGCAGCTGAGCTAATCTTTATAAAACCGGCTTTTTGAAAAATGGAGATTATTCCCAGCTAACATGGGACTTGGTTTCAAAACTGCCACTTCATAGCTGATATCTGGGGGTTTTAGCCTGTCTTTTAAAGAAGAAGTCCTTTCTTTTCCATTTCAGAAGGATGTTTCTCATTAAATGCTTTTATCACGTTTTCCACACCACCACCACCCCCCCCCCCAAATCAAGACAATATCTCTTCTTTTGGAGACCACATATTCTTCAATTCATATTCAACAAAGTAGTTTTGCACATTTTTAATAGAGTAGGCAGAAACATTTTCCTTGTTTATCATGTTTTAATTGAGGTGAAATGTCAGCGCAGAGCATTTTCATAAAATGAAAAAATTGCTCAGTTTTGAAACATTTGATTTTAATTCTGCTGTCTCTTATCTCTAATATTTACTTTTCTTTCAAAGCAAAAGTGATTTCAAAGCAGAAAGGAAGCAGTTCTTCAGAAATATGAAGAAAAACTGTTTCTGCAGCTTCACAACTTAAAGCTCAAATGAGAAATTCTTCAAAACTGACTTTCACTGTGACCAATTTTGTTAAAAATAAATGAACATCTCCCAATAAAAGCTATCTATTAAAAAGTTTCTGACCAGCAAAAGTACCAGAACATATGCTTTTGCATGGTCCCCTTATTTTCCAAGGTGTCTTCACAAACCTCTCTGCTTTGTTTTCCAGGGGAACTCATCCCATGTGTGTTTCAGATGCAGTTTTCCATGGGTAGGAAAAGCTGGGGCATAACCTAAATGTCAAAATGTGGGATATGTTCAGTGTCATCTGATTTTAAAAAGATGGTTCAGCCTGATATACTGGTGGGATTTTTCATGGGCAGTGATACTTATCTATGTAGTGTGTGCCCTATGCTGCAAGGGACAGTGTAGCCTTTGGTGAGAGCGGTATGAAGAGGCATGTAGCAGTATTAAATTAATTGAAGGGAAAATAGCACTGCCTATAGATGGCATTTGAAACTGTACAAACATGAGTTACTCTGCATTTACTGAGAAATTCAAACCCACTGTTATTACAAAGCTGCCATGGGGAATGAGCCATGATAGTTATTACTGCTGCTGTGTCTCTTGCAGATGTAGGACTTACTCTGATTAAGCTCCAGCAATCCCCATTAATGTGAATCTTGCATCAGAAAAATGGGATTTTTCAAAACCATTCAGTGTCTGTCCAAACCACTTCTGCTGAAGTTCTGCCAATGCCATGTGCTTCAGAGAATTAACTTGAGTGTTTTATACTTTGGACATCTTGGCTGGGTATGAAAAAAGAAAAGAAAACAAGAGGCAATGAGCTGCATTGCCAACCCAAAGGACTTCAGCAGAAATCCTTAGGATATTAGTCAGAGCAGGACAGGACATTAAACAGGACAGAAGAAACTTTAAGCACCCAAACTTTATGGCTCTGGAGAAATGTAATTATTATTTCTAGAATTGTCTGTGTTATGTATTTTTTTACCATCACTTGTTCTTACAGCTTTTGTGAAGATTTGCCATCTTGACTTCTCAGGGCTGGTAATTGCTGTGTCTGGAGAGAGGGCATGAAGGAGCCAGAAGTTCATCCTGAAATGAAGTGAAGAGGGTTGCTCGGGGCCAGGACTGAGATGCAAAATGGGGTAAATTAAAAATGAGTGAAGTTAATTGGAGATATTTACATGCTGAAAAACTATCCCGATAAAAAAAAAAAAAAAAAAAAAACACCTCACAAATCTCAAAACAAAAAAAAAATGCAATAAATGTAATAAGTTTATGATGGCTCTTGACCAAGGTTGGCTTTTTAACGGTGGTCTGGACTTTTAAATAATTGATATCTTGCTTCAAATGACTGTGAACAGAAACTACCTCCCCTGCCATGCATGTGTAGAAGTTCAGGACTCACTGGAAAACAAGTTCAAGAGGTATGAAACCAAGAGCTAGAAGTGCTTCTCTATATTATCTCTCAAACTGTTATAGAACATAAGTAAATCTGTGTGGAAAGCAAACCAGGTTACAAACTTCTTTTTTGAGGCTGTTTGGATACAGCTCATGTTGGTGATTGTCCTTGGTGATTCCAAGTTGGAAAAGTATGAAAAGATCAACATTTACCTAAACAAAAGGCTAATGTGCAACCCTAATACTGGCGGAATTTCTTGTCCCTGGAAAGCGGCAAATTTCCTCTAAAGGTTCTATGTATAGGTGGACATAAAAGTTTGTACCTGTGCAAATGGGGGTTGTTTAAGAATAGGCTAAGTATATGGCTCTTCTATATGCTTCAGCTATCCGTGTGACCAGCAGGGTAGTTCTGTTTGTGTAACAAGGAGACGAATTTCATTCCTGTTTGTGTGTATGTGCTAGACACCCTGCCACAAGTAGTCAATGCTGACCTGTGCAGGCATCTTGCAGACCTCCAGCCACACAGACATAAGTATTCTCTAGGGCCGTCTCTCTACTGACAGCTTATATTTAACAGCTGAGAGACTAAATCATGGAGCTGTATTTACAGAGAAAAAGCAGAGCTTCACCACCTGAAGCTGTTTTGTCTATGTAATTCTTTGCTTTTTTCTCTTCAGAAGTTTGTCACAGGCTATTTCACAGAATTGCAGAATGCCTGAGGCTGGAAGGGACCACCCCTTCACATAGTCCAACTTACCTGCTCAAGCAGAGTCACCTAGAGCACGTTGTTTGGGGTTGTATCCAGAGAGCTCATGAGTATCTCCTGGGAAGGGGACTTAACGACCTTCTTGGGGAACCTGTTCAGTGCTCATCCCTCCTCACAGGGAAGAAGTTCTTCCCCATGCTCAGGTGGAACCTCCTGTGGTTTAGTTTATGCCTGTTACCTCTTGTCCTATTGCCTGGCACCACTGAGAAGAGTCTGGCCCCATCCTCTTGACACCTGCCCTTCAGATACTTGTAGGCATTGATCACATCCTTCCTGATCCTTCTCTTCTCTAGGCTGAATATGCACAACCTTTCCTCAAATGAGAGAGGAATTGCTGTATTTCTGTTTTGTGTTTTGACATCCGGAGTGTTAATACACATCTTAAAGCAACCCTGGTCTTCTCAGTTTCTGACAGCCACAGATAGCAAATACACAGGTAACAAATGCACATTCTGTGCTATATGACCATGCTTCTATGGCTGAGGCCTCATTTTTTGGTTGATTTCTTTTCTGTGGTTACATCTAGTGGAGTAGAACAAAGCAGAAACACAAGTAAAATAGTCATGTTAGAAAAGCTGTTACTAGCGATTATGCAATTTATGCTGTTTATGCCTTGAAAGTACCCAAAGCATTAATTTCCTCGAATGCCCAATCCAAATACAGATTTTTGGTCTTTCCCCTACCCCTCCCAGTTCTCTTGTATCTTAATGTTTGTCATCCTCTTCTTCCAATACTCTAGAGAGGCTCACAGCCTCATCTTCATATTTGAGTTTCACAGTGCTGCAGTGTCCCCACCTCTAAAATGGGGATGATGACCCCTACCATATAAAGTAATAGGAAAAATTCACAGGAAAAAATGCCACATGCATAAGCCGAACATTATACTTGTTTATGTTAGGAAATAACTGGAGAGCGCCTTGTGCTAGGAGATTTTTTGGAGTGCGTGGAGAACTTCCATGTAGTCTGCCTTTATTAATCTTGCTGGCTGGATAATGCTGAGGAAAACTGATTGCCTGATATTTGCTATGACACCAGTGAGGTAAGGTTAAAAGCAATTAATCTCTTTTTAAGATGAGAAATATGAGACATTAGGAAATAAAAATTACTACAAATCAAGCCCTTTTTTTTTTCCAAATAAGGAAGAACTGCACAGTGATTAATCTGTTTTATCTAAATTGGGCAAACTGATAAAAATGCAAGTAAATAAGCTTAGGTCACGTACATGTTGTAGCTTCATCTTGTGATTTCACTGTGTATAAACTTTTTTGTGCCAAGTATGAATAAAAAATGAAGCTATATTTAGCATCTTTTTAGGTGAACCTGTGGTAATTTGCTGAAATTTATTTTTCATTGTTTCAGCTATTTGATACAGAGCTCCTACAGCTTTACCTGCCTGCCTGTTTATCCAAAGTGGGGATAAGCATAAGGAGGTGATCCTGCCCCCCTACTCTGCTCTCGTGAGACCTCACTTGGAGTATTGTGTGCAGTTCTGATGTCCTCAACATAAAAAGGACATGGAACTGTTGGAAC
>JAOEHY010008936.1:0-18681 GCA_025447955.1 Psilopsiagon aurifrons
CTCTGCTTCCATTGCTGCAACCACCCCCACAGGGCATTTGCCACCATCCATGAGTCAGTTTAGAGATAAAGTACTGGCCATTTTTCTCGTTAAAATGATGAAACCAAGATATTTTATATTCATTATAGAAACCACTATCATTACTATGGTTTGTGATGGCACATTCTGAGGCACAATCAGATATAATAGAATATTGCTCATATTTTTCATAGCCAGTATGACTCTGGGCATCACTTAATATTTCTGGCAATAAGCAGTGCCAGAAGGTTACGGATGGTTAAATACCTTTCATGAGCGGAGCAATCTTCTAGGATAATGCCAATAACAAATTGATTTCCATGTAGAGCAAATTCAATAAAACTGGTTAAATAAAGATTGCCAGATTCTTTTCTTGATTACAACTGGGCAATGGTTTAACAACGCCAAATGTATTTTGTTTTCCCCTGTTACAAAATGACACAAAATCTGCTACTAATTTGTTAAGTGCTCCAAGTTAAAAAAAAAAGGGTGTTTCTCCTCAAGCTGCTTTGGCCCTGTAACCTTAGGGAAGTATTTTCATTAAATGAAAAATATATTGGTAGCTTGTGGTTAAAAACTCCACTTTTTTGGTTTGTTTGTTTTTTTCTTCGGGAGGAGAAAACCATAACCAATACTTTGTTTTTATGAGTAAACTATAATAAGTAGATTCATGGCATACATGGACTGATCAGCAGTAAGGGGAATTGTTCCTTTATAAAAAGAGAGGCATGAACACAGAAAGATGGGTGTGAGAAATTTATTCACCTGTAGTTAGAAAGTTTAGCCCAAGTAGCCCATCCAGGCTCTCCAGATTGTTCTGTGTGTTGTTAGTGCTGTTTGATTCTGGGTTTGATTTGGATTCAAACGTATTTTTCCTCCAATAATTCCTAGTCTTCTCGCCTTGTTTTTTCCTTTTTTGTTGATGCTCTTGACTCATATAGATTGGTGTGGTAAATGAGGTAGTGCATGTGTTTAAATTAAATTGCTCTACGTTCATCAATTTATGTTATCAATAGGATGCCATGCAATAAAGGATGTTCATAGGGTAAACTACAGGTTCATAAGATTCAGAAATTCTATTCTCAGCAAACAGAATCAAAGTTTTCAGTAACCCATTGAAAAGATAAAATGAAAAAAAGCCCTTATTTCCTGCAAAGAAAAAACTACTGTTTCTATCTCACCCATGCCTTGATTTTTTACACCATTTCTTTTCTATGTACTGTAAGAAAACGCTGAAGGGCCTTAAGTTTATAAGGCCCAACTTGCATGTGAGCTTGTATGGTGTATTGAATGTGAATTTGAATTAATGTGAAATTCCATCTCCATTGTAGTGCCATTGACACCAGTGAAATTTAATTATTTTATTTTTCTTCACTGGATTTTTATTAAGGACAAGATTTGCTCCTGAGTTTTATCAAAGAAACAGACAACATCAGAAAGGCTTCAAAGAGGAAAAGACAGACTAAAGAGAAAAACAAATTCTAAAGAGTTCAATAAAATGATCAGATAGGAAGGAACAGTCAACAAAACAATAATAATTACAGCATTATTTATCATTTTTTATCATTAAATGTCGTCAGCCTCATACATTTAATTAAAACTCAATTTTGCTTTTCTTTTTTACACTCTCACACACATGTAATTAACCAGCATAAGAAGATTATTGTGATTTGCTTTATCTCATAAGGATATCGCAACGTTTTGTATTTGAAGTTTTAAGCAGTATCTTTTAAAGGACTGGAACTTGTTAAACAGTTCCTCTCTTTTACCTCAACATATACTATAGGAGTCTCCTTCTTTATAACTACATTGGAGAAGCGTTGTATAAGCCAGGAGTATTACAAGAAGTTAGCTGAGTACTCATGTGGCATTTCACCTAACTGGCATTGTCTTGGTCTGCTTATTCTGTTCTGCAGCTAATGCATAGATTCCTCACCTTTTCCTCAAGACTTTGGTGCAGCAAAAGAGGGAACTATTAAAATGAAACTACTTTTGAAATGGAACAGTGGCTTCTCTTTTTTGTTCAGTGTGAGTGAAGTGTGATGTAGTGAGATTCCAATAAGACTTTGTTCTTTCATTGTTCCTGAACTCTTGGTGGTGTTTATCGTTTCAAAAAAAAAAAAAAAAAGAAAAAGAAAAAAAGAGAAATTTCAGGAAACAAGAGATTCCCTTGCCAAAATGATTATGATTCACTGTTAAAAGGAACAGTGAACAATCTTTCTCTAGGAAGATTTTATAATCTGTTTGATCTAATGGAGGGTATTATTTTCTTTTGCTACTGAAGTATGCAAAAAGAAGCTTTTTCGGAGTAATGTCACCAAAATTCTCAGGAGGCCATAGGGTGCTCTTTACCTTCTTTTTTTTTTTTTTTTAATTTTATTTACTCTTTTTTCTTTAAACAAAGAGTCCACCTCTTGAGAAAAATCACACTGAAATAGCTAAGGAAAAGCTTCATGTGCTCTGTTTCTTTTTCTCTCTATGAAAAGGGAAGGAAACATGCTGTCCCTGATGAATCCATGCAGCTGATGTGACCAGAGCTGTGAGAGCCAATAGCAGAACACGGCTATTCTTCATACATGTTTATTATTGAATTTAGCTTTGCAGAATCTGGATCCATGCAACAAATTCTGGCAAAGACAGAACTTGGCCAGGCACTCAGTTTAGTCACCATGTCTTGTCTTCAGGAGGTGGAAGCACAGTGGTGGTGATGATGCGATAGAGAAGACGGAAGCAGAAAAGCCCATTTCTCTTCTGGTGCAGCTTATGGGTTACAGGAACAGAAGCCCTAATCAAGAACATAAAGACACAAGGCTGAGCCCAATCTGCTGCTCCAGTGCCTGCAGGGATGTCAGGCAGGATGTGTATACCGAAAAGCACATAGATCTTAATGTAGGACATCAGCAAGAATGACAGGGGTGTGTGGGGGTGTGTGAAGTTCAAAATAGACTTTCCTTCTTTGTCCAGAGATTGGTGTAAGTATTGTACGTGGTGCTAAGTACTCAATCAAAGCTGAAATCTTTGTGCCAGTACTCACAGATCTAAGTGGAAACGGGTAAACAACACTATTTCCTCAAGTATGTGGAAGTGTTTGCACTCAGTGGAAGAAAATCAAGGCAATCCTCTGTTAGTGCTAAATTAAACTGGGGAAGAGAGGAAAAAATGTAGTTATTTGAAAACAGTTTTTTTCCTTTCTTTTCTTTTTAATTTTTAAGGCTTTTTTAGAATTTCTGCAGAATTTAAGGCTTATTTAGGACTCTATTTTGCATACTTGTGCCAAAGGGACATTCTCCTGACATTAACAGCAGTAAGGTTCCAGTTTTCAACTGTAAAATAAAAGTCAGTTGAACTATGCAGGCATTTAAATGTAGACATCGTGTCAAGTATTTGTGGGGCTGAGGATTAAAAAATACAGATAGGTTTCTGGTAAAAGGAAGGCAAGTGAAGATCACAGAGGCTGAAGTAAAATACTCCTTTTTAGAATAAACTTTGTATATGGATGGGTCCTGATCTCTGAAATCTGCAGTGGTCCCATTGGGGAAAGGGACTTTAACACCATGAGCATTTTAGGTTTTGGCAACATCTGCCAGTTTGAACTCTGACAGAAAGAATATCCTTTTTCTATTTGTTGTTAATAGCACTGCTATCTTACAAAGCTTTGTTTTAGAAACTGTGTAACAGCTGTCCACAAAATTAAGTCTGCTTGTATATACAGACCTGGTGGGCTCTGTATATGTGCATGCACATATGGATCTCCACATATAACTGCAGAGCTGGTTGTCAGCTGAAGAAGAGTCTGAACAGCTTTTGTGCTGCTGCCTTCCCATGATGGGAAGCACTTAAACTGTGAGGAAAACTGTCAGTGTGTTTGCAGCTCTGAGAGTTTCTGGGCACAACATTGCCTTGGCATCTAGCTCAGAAATCTGCCAGGGGAATCACAGCAGCAGCAGTGGAGGGAAGACCATGGTAACTGCAGTGCTCAGCTTGGGAGGAGAGGTAATATTAAATAAAGTAAAACCAGGTCAGTGAGCCCCCTTGAAACGCCATCCCATACACACTTATGTGCAGGTAAGAGAACAAATTGCATGGAGGAGGTGAGCTCTAGGAGCTTCTAGCCCTGGCCATATCTGATTGCAATCACTTAAATGGAGTAACGAGAGAGATAACACAATACAGCTCTGTTACACTCTTAATTATTTTCCCCCGTTTCACACACAGGGGTTAGACAGATTAGTCCAGTATCACTTCCAAGCTCCCAGAGGACAGCCAGCTGACAGGAATGAAGTCTATCAGTACAATTTACCTGTCTGGAGGCACCTGCTGCCAACAGACACCAAAGGCTCCAGCTGTGATAAGCGATCATGAGGCTCCCATGGGCAGTGCGTTTCCCCTCATCTTGGCTTCTCAGATAGGCTCTGAAAACTGCACTTTGAGAAGCCAAAGTGATGAATGTCTGTGCCTTATCAAATAATCCTGATTTAGTTATTTCTCTAATGAAAGATCACACAGAGCAATAAAATCTAGGCTCTGAGCAATAATGGCATAGCTGAATTACAAATTACCTCTGAGGATTAATAGTTTTGAATTAAAGACAAACAAGTAAACCTCAAAGTAAAGCTGAAGCTGTCCAGAGGCAATCACATTGTGCTCAGTAACAAAGGTATGTGTCTGTACCCAGTAAATGCTCCTATTTCATCATTTGCACAGGACACATTTAGTCTATGGCAGTTAGACTGTTACAAGGACTGAAGAACAGACACTCAGCAAGGAAAGAGCATATGTTTTCAGAGATAAAGTAATTCTACTTATGTGATGTACCTGTTGCTTAGCTGAAACTTTGGGGTTCTTCTGTTTTCAAAGCTGGGGTTCAGTCTGGATCATCATAATAAAACCTGAACTGGCAGGCCAAATTAGCAATAAAATTGACCGATGCAAACCTTCAGAAATTGCATCTTCAAAGGATTTCTGGCAGGCTTGAGCAGGAGAAGTCCTCCTAAGTGAGGTGCTCTCAATTCCAAGTGTTCTCCTTTTCAGAGTATGAAAAGGTTTGGGCAGCTTGAAACTAACAATGAAGGCTGAAATTTTTATTTTTGTATTTGCTCCCAGAGGAGCAGTATTTCATTTTGGATTTCAATTCATTTCCAAAAAGAAATATAGCAGCATTCATATTACTGTAGGTAGATTCAGAGTATTTTATATTTTGCATTATCATATTCTTGGGATTTAAGCCTGATTCTGGGAGCTTTTATACATTTTTCTGATGAATAGGCCTTCTGAAATCACTTTTATTCAGACTAAAGTTGACTGTGTATAACAAATGAGCACTGCTGAGAAAAACAGAGGAGTCTGAGATCTGTCCCATACCCAGCTCAGGTTAGGAATGTCTTGGTGGAGCCAATGACAAAATGTTCACTGAATTTGCTTAAATCAGATTTTACCAGGCTTTCTCAGCAGGACTGCCCTGGCTCTGTGTACATAAAAGGAACATTTTCACCTGCTAATGATCTGGGGAGAAATCTGAGCCAAGCACACACTGAAAATGATGCTGGCGAGCTGCTTCACCAGCTCATGCCTGAAACTGCTGTTTACAATAGCACCTGTACTCTCCTGCTAAAAAAGTCTCTTTTGAGGAGCAGCTTGGCATCTACCAAAAAGGAAAACAAAAGTCACCTCGTAGAGATTTCCCAGCTTTCTCCTGACAAGACACTGTATTTGTGCCACTTGGAAGGGATAGCAAAGCATTATTCATGCTAATCATTTGTGCTTTTTCACTGCTTGTTCTTTATAAGCATCTTTAACGAAGATAAAAGAAAATAAACTAATTCATGCAAGAGCTTTTGGATCTATCCTAGAGCTTCTTCTGGCAAAGCAGCCAGAAAACTGGCAAAAGGAGCTCCTTGAGGATTTTATAAACTCTGGCAATCTCTGGCTGCTAAATTTCGCACCTCGGCGAAGTGCTATTTAAAGCAGTTTGGGAGCAGAGGGCTCCTTCCAGCCTCGTGGTTCTCTGCCAGGCACAGATCACCTGAAGAAGTGGTTCTGGCGCAGTGTTTAAATAACTGTAAGGAAATCAATTGGAGTATTTTAATGGGAAGCTTTTGCCCTTTTCCTATAGAAAGGAAACTCAGCATCCTGTGGCGTTAGGGGACTGTGGTATGCAGTTTCTGGAGTTCCCTGTCCTGGTTTGCTTTCTCCATATATCTTGCTTGATTCCACACACATGACTTCAGTGTAATTTTGCAAATTCTTCTCTATTAGCGTGAAACCAAAAATGGGATGGGAGGTCAAGGAATAAATGAGAGCTAGGAGAATTTAGTTGAATTATTGTAAGCATTAGAGGCTTCCTACATAGGTGTATTAAAAATGCACAAACCCCATGTTATTTTAACTTTCCCTGTAGTAATGTGGCATGCGCTTTGATTGCCATCCTTTAAGTATAACGAAATTGACAGACTGAATTAATATTTGAAATGTTTATGACAGAGAGGATGCCTGAATACGTTGCATTTATATAATAAAGGGCTCTGTTTCACATGGATTAATGATCATGTAAACATTGTATATTGGGTGTTTTTGTAAACATTTCCTTGCTCATTCTACGTGCTGGTTTATGCGATTTTTAATGGAACCATCAAAAATGTTTACAAATCTGCTTCTGAAATGGCAACTTTTGATGTCTTAATTTTTCCATGAAGTATGGTTGGCCTTCATTAGAATTCAGGGTTTTAAGACTCCTGGATATAATCCCTCTTTAATTTACATGGATCTTAAAGCTAATAAACAAAATCTTTACTATACGGTTTCTCTGAGAACACTAGGTTTACTTCAGCTTTTTTCAATCTGAATATGTCTGCATAGCACAGGCAATGTGCTGTGGTAGAACCGCATAATGAAAAGTCAATTTGATTATGTACCGCAGATGTGCAGAATGGTTTGGAAGAAACTGTAGAAGAAACAATAAAGATTTGATAGACCAGTAGAGCCTGCAGCTAAAGTTTCCCTTCTTACTTTCATGGAGGTGATTTGGGGCTTTTCTTGGAAGGTTACAAAATAGAAGTGAGATAGAGCTGCACCTCTGGCTCAGCAGCTGAAGTGAATCAAAACTTACAGGAGTTAGTGCTTGTCATGTAAATAGATATACTTGATATATAGGGATTAGCTCCTTTTGGACAAAGCTTTCACAAAATAAACAACCCCCCACAAAAATACCAACCAGCCATACAGGTGCTACTAGCAATGACTGGCACCTTTACCATCTTAATCTTATTATAAGGATGAACCAAAATCTTCAGTCTCTGAGCTTGGAACTTGCAAAGTTTACAGGCATTCAGTCCAATGAAAGAAAAAAACCCAATCTACCAGACAAGCCACTCTGTGGGTTTCTCAGCTAAATAACATTTTGGTTAGTGAAGAGGTAACTGTATCAGTTACACCAGGGCTTGGTCCTGAAAACTGTTAACAATTTGTGTGGAGTACTGAGTACCTCAGGTTATAATTACTTCATTAGGAGTTTGGAGTATCTTGCACTTCAGAAGATTAGGGGCGAGCTGGGTTATCTCATTTTAAGCATGAAGCATGAAAGGTAGAAGCATGAAAAATACCTCACTTAACCCCCTGGTATGCCCAACCTTTCAAGCTGACAACTGAGATTTTCCCTGGATAACTTTCATTAATACTGGATCAGGTGATTTTGTTATAATGTATTTTATTGCAGAACTACAGCTATAGCAAGCATGCTAGGGATCATTAAGGCTATTTGATCCTCCCAAAGGACTGCAAAGGCAGGGTGACTCAGAAATTCAAAGGCCACAAAAGAGTGGCAAATCAGTCATCTTTACCTTACCTCTGGTACTATCTGCAATAAATGGATAGAATGACTTTTTTAAGAAAGATTATCATAACACATTTCACGTCCTTGGTTACTTGAGTGTGCCAGAGAATGTGGTAAAGTGGGGAAGAGGTGAACAGATTTCATGCTTACTTGATTTTTTAATTCACTTACTTACTTCTGTCAAAAGAACCTGGGAAAGTCTTATTCTACAGTAGCTGAAAAAGTTTGTGCAACACGAAATGGTTGCTAATGTGTTACTTTTCTTTAGAAAAAAAAACTATTAATTCAAAGAAAAACACGTGCAATTTTAAAATGAAAAGTCAAACCACTTCAGTTAGAAGTCAAAATGAAACAGTCCCCTGAAAACTCTTTTTCCTGTCAAAATGTTGTGCTGTATTCAAAGAACTGAGTGATTTTGACTGCTCTAAGCTTGTGTTTTCTAAATATTTAGTATTGCTACTCATGTCATTTTCAAAGACTAGTCAGTCCATCACTCCCTCCACCAAAATACTTCAGAATTGCCTTCAAGGATGCTTTATAAAAATATACCTGATCTCTAGATTAAAATCGTCTTTGCTCTTCACAGAGCTACTTAAACCTTTGTCAGCAGAGCTAAAAGATCTCCACTCTGACATTTATTTCCATGAGTTAGTGCATATCAGTGACCATATCACATCTTATCTTTCTCCTAAGTTCAGTTTTTCATACTATAAATGACAGAACTAATTTATTTAATTTCTTGATCAGTTCTGTGGCCTTAATTGAAATCTTTCTAGCAGCCATCCTCTCCTCGGTCATGAATACGAGAACAGAACAAAGTATTCCAAGCTATTGAAAATATACACATGTACAAACAGGAGTACTCTCATTATCCCCTTAACTTTACTTGATGTTTCTCTTGTCTATAAAAATCAAGATTTTAAAATGCATCATTTTATCTGTAATTCACATTAAGTTGTAATGCTACCAAAAAGAAATCCCATATTTTTATCAATATCTGACTCCCAAGAAATTATGTGAGTTGTTATTAACTGTATTTAGTCTTTTCAGTCTTCATGGCTGCAGTCCAAGTTAACATCCAATACTATACCCAGTAACTACCACAACTATAACCAGATGATTTTATCAAGAAAATCTCAAAATTTGTGATCAGTTTTCCAATATTTAACAAGAATTTAATTAGCTGTTAAGAAAATTCCTGTCTCTTAATTTAAGAGGTGTAAGTGCATTTCTTTATTTACATTAGAATGCATTATTTTAGTGATTGTCCTGATGTGTTCCTTTGTTATTGATGTTTCTAGTTCAATCACAACATCACAGTGTGAATATTCCTTATTCTGAGCCTTATTCCATGTTAGAAAACATATATTAATACTTCATTTTCTCTCCCTCCTCATTCCATTAAAAAGCAACCAAACAACAAAAACCAAAAGAAGGGAAAAATCCCAGCAAGACATCTAAGTTAATATTTGTTATTACCTTCTGTAGGATTTTTCTATTCAGATTTTGTCAGCTGGCCTTCTTCACAGAGAATAAAGTTTTAGAGGTAAGATGATAACTTTTCCCTGGAAAACCCCAGTAAATATTCTCTGAATATTTAGAGACTCCAAAACCAGATTTGAGTGCAGGCTGGGCTCTATCAACGTAGATCTTTGCCAAATTAGGGAAGCTGTGGCTGTAGCTTCAATTGTTCTGTGATCTTAAAATGCAAGACTGAAATACATGTAGACTGCAAACAGGAAGGGACAGGATGCACCTGTATTTTCTGATGTTGAAATTATGCAGCCCTCTAGTTTTTAGCACCAGAGAAGCAACTTTATTATAAGCATTGAAAGACATAAAAAATAAAATTAAATTAAAATAAATTTAAATTAAAAACCACTCCAAACCAAAACCACCAAAAAGCAAACCAAAAGAGAAAACAAGCAACTTGTTGCCTCATTGTATAACAGTGAAATTTTGATGGGGTTTTGTTTTTATTTGATCTGACATGAGTAGGAGAGTAGACCTTTGGTTTGATAAACCATAAAGGTGTTTTTGTTATTCTTACATTCCAACGTGACATTCTAATATGTCATTTCACTTTCAAAAGCCTAGTTGTGAGTGGGTTTAATGCATTGGTTTACAGATAGAACAGGCAATATCAATTTCCCAGACTTCTTCTGATCTATAGCATAATGTTGTTTTAGTCAGTTTTATGGCATTACATCACTGTGTTTGTGGTTCTTCTGTTTAAGTGGGACCAGGTGCTCTGCTACTAATCAGAAAGAATTGTTTGATTTTCCTTTTAGAGTGCAGAGGATCACTTAGAATTGTACCAAAGCTAAAGTCACTTCAAATGTGAACTGTACCACCATGAACTTCAGCTGTTAGACTTGTAGGCACTAGGAATGGAGAATACTGTGACTCCAGGGGACGTGCTTTATCCCATTCTATCTTGTTTAAGTCAACAAGACTTTCTCCAGGGCACACACATGTTTGTGCTCCTCTATTCTGAGTGAAGGTGAGAAAGTTTAAACTACATCTCCTGTCCGTACATTCAATAATCTATTCAGTAAAGCCTCATGATATTTTCCTGAGGGTCTCCATCAAACTTCTGCAGTAGTTAAGCCTGCCTGTAAAAAGCACTAAATGAGCTGACATTTCCCAGAATGGGATGATCCCTTCCTTTTACTTTGTATAAACAAACATTGAAGTAGAACTTCTGGGCCAGATTTTCATCCCACAGAGGCTGTGTTTGCGCTGTCTTTGAGAAACAGGAGCAGTGAATTTCAGTCTCACAAATAAACAGCGACTGAACCTGCACCACATGCTGAATGCCAGCTCTTCATGGGAGAACAGCCGGGTCCCAGAGACTGGCTTTAGTTTCAGAGCAGAGATCAGTGTAACTGTTTTGTTAGGAAGTTTGAATCTTTTGCTCTGATAATTTGATGCATGTAGTAAGTAATCTGATGTTGGTTTAGCACTACCTGAAATTAAGGTTTTATACTGCGTGTACTGGTAGACTCCTAATTTTCTGCCTAAATGCCTACTCTTAAAGACTTTCCTCTGATGAAAAGTGAAGTGCGTTTGATAGTGAGACCAAGTTGAAATAGGATGAGACCAATGAGCTCCAGGTGCTTTACCTCTTCATAGGGATGATACATGAGTCAAAGCAGGGTGTGCAGGGTCCCGCACAAGCATCACTGATGTGGGTTGGAAGGTGAATGCTGGGCTGAGTTTCAGGCGTGGGCCCTTGTGCTGCCAGGGGTGGATCTGCTCTTGGGGGCACAAAGTAGCTTCCCTACCCTCCCACTAAAGAAAAAGTAAGAATCAGGCAGTCCCAGACCTGCACCGTAACAAATGAGTAGCCGCAGGCGATATTCTGATAGGCTTTTTCATATTGATGAGTACAAGACAAAAGTACCCCTCTGGGTTTTCATGGGTCTATGCACAGAATAATGTATTTCTCCAGAAAAGTAGGAGTTTTAAAGTCTCTCCCCTGAATTCTCTGTTCAGCTTCATGAACTTCACCTTTGAAGCTCGTTATATCTTAACATATTACACTGGTAACACACCTAACTTCTGAATTTTTCCAGTTGTTTTCTTGCATGGGGCTTAATAGTGAACAGAAACAGCTGAAGGTCCTTCAATGAGTCTTTAATTATAACCAGTGGGGTTTCTCTCTTTATAGCTCCTTCTGTTTCCTTAATAGGCGGCATTATTAAATTAGATTTTATTTCATTTTTTTCAATTATAAATAAGTGTTTGTAAGAAACAGGTTAACCAGCAAATGAGGACATTAATATTTGCTGTGATCATGCATGAAAGCAGCCTTTTTCACAACTAAGATTTTGAAAAGTATTAATGTAATTACTTGTTTTCTAAATTAATAGAAAATAATTTTGAGCTAGTTCATTCCTCTTATGAGGAGAGAAAATGACTTAAGCAGTACTTTTTTTTTCAATGAGGCAGTTAGCTATTGGAGTTAAAACAGTTTATTAGCTTTAACACATTTCAAACTTAAACATAGCAAACATCTTCTGTATTTAAAATCAAAAGGAAATATATTTGGTATTCTTCTTTCTTCTCCCAGCACTGTTTTTGGTGGGAGGATTATTCCATTTTATATGCCTTTGCATTATGCAGACAAAATAAGCGTCATACAGACAAAAAATTATATAGTCAAAATAAGCAAAAAAAGAAAGGAGATATTTCAGAAGGAAAAAGAAGCATTTAAAAATGAGGGGTTTTACATTGAAATATGACAGCTTATTTGTAGCTGAACAGAGTAGTTTGGGGTGAGGGGAAACTGAGGATGGAAGTTAATATATGAATTCCAGAAACACTGCAGAAAATGCCAGCCCTCACTAATGTGAGGCATGCAGTGCGTCGAATAAGGGAAGCCATGTCCAACTTCCTTTCTCTGATGGCTAATTGGTGACTCACAAACACACAACAAAATGTCATGTTCAGATTGTTTGTATGACATGATGACTTCAGTTCATCTGACTTCTGCACTTGAAGGCAGTTTGGATCATTTTATCTGCTCAGAGACAAGGAGGATGATCATGCTTCTCCTTACTGACCTACGAAACAAATGGCAATGAGCTTATCACTGTGGGGTCATTAAAGGACATGCCTAACCCATACTCATTGTGATTGTCAGTAGGGTTTGATGGCAGATAGAAGACAAGCAAGTTACAGATGTATGTGACAAACCCTGTAAATTAGATGGCATTCTCACCCCTCCAAGGGAAGAGAGAAGATTTAAAAGGCTTGGTAGGGAAAGCATTAGGGAGATTTTCCTTATGAAAGGGAAAGTGTTTTGTAACCATGGATCCCTCGTGTTTCTCTCTGGCATTGCTCCCAGCTCAGCCAGAGGCTATTGCCAATAAAGCTGTGACCCCTGTTAGCTTTATACTCTGCACCTATCCCTGTGAAACACACTGAATTGTCCCATTTTGGACAGAGGTAACTCAGCACGAAGGTAAAAGAAAGGAGGAACAGACAGGCTGTGTCTTTTGCAAAACCACTGAGACCCAGGAGCAGCCCGGGAGCTGCTGATGGGAGGACAGCTCTGCAGCTCCTGCTCCCTCTGCTTGCCGGTGACCAGCCAAGGACCCAGCTGTCCTGGGGGCTCTCACCTGGGACTGATGTGTCCTATCTCCCTCCAGCCATGATGTAACTTCTATTACTTGAAACTAGAAAGCCAAGGTAGATCAAAGGCTCAGATTCTTGGATCTGAATCTGGGGAGCTGCTTTAGCTGAGCTAAACAATAGGGTTAGGTTGAGGGGCTTTTCCCACTCCCCACACCATGAAATTATCAGCCTTATTCCAATTAGTTTAGAAAACAGCTTCTCTGAGCAAAAGAAATGTAGAATATCCATGAAACTTGCCTGACTGCAACTTCAGGACATTAATGTGATCAAATTTAGTTGGGATTAGCCAAAAGTTTATAAAAGGAAGGAGACAGATAAAAGATGTAGGGATGTCATTGATACTTACTATTTGTGGTTAGGGACCTGAGCTTAAAATAGAACATCTTGATCTGAATCTTTCCCTGATTATGTTAGCTTTGCATATCACACAGTGGGGTTCATTAACTCTATAGATTCAGTAAAAAATATATGGCAAGAAAGGAGCCTAAGCACATGCTGAAGGTTGAGTATCTGCTTCAAGTAAATTCTGAATCAAGGATTTATGTTACTGAACGAGGAATCCCTGGAAAATTATGCATGAGTTGCTCTTTTGGATTTCCCTCTATCATATTTTGCACTAACTTTGTTTTGATTGAAATTTATTTCTTGGATTTTCTGCTAATTTTGAAGACCCAGATTTTCCATTTTGAATAAAGTAGTGGTTCTCTGAATAAAATCCACTGGCACAATCATTTTACATGTGTATATATACATTTTAGAAAAAATGCATTCTAATATGATTAATTTTTCATTCATATTAAAGCTTTAAAACTGTCATCATAGAAGCTGCAAATCAGATGTATTTCATTCTTTATTGAGCAATTTAAGGAGAAATACATTAATATTATTCAAAAAGCAGTCATAGGCATGCTTTATAGCTCTTTTATACTGATATCAAATGAATTCCTTGATAAGTTAAACACGGTAGCCTTTAATCATAGGGAACTGCAAGGCACTCCTGCTGCATAAATTAGGGACAATTAGTTAAAAAACAAAATGAGTTACACACATGCGGCTCATTATTTTTAATTTGAAAATTTATTTATGCTGGAGTCATTTGCTATCTGATACACCAGATGCCAGGTTAAAAGAAGAAGGAATACAATGCTGGCTCTGAAGTCAGGGTGGTGGTGTGCAGAAAGCAGGACTGCAGGAAGTGTAAGTTTTGATACTAACATCAAAGATGAGAAATGCCGTGTTTCCTTAAGTGATTTGTCCCCACTGTCTCTTGATGAGTGCAGAAGCATACAGTTGCAAGCCAACATGTGATGCTTTTGGTGCATGTCATAAAATCATTTTATCTTCCCCATCCCTTTGTGATCATTTTTCTGATGGCTCCCCCATACCCTAAAGTACTTCTGGCTGGAAACCCTCTGTAGTCATCTTTCACTCAGGTGTGAAAACCGCACAGATACTTTTGGTTTAGCGAGCCTGAGTCTCGCTATCTGAGCACCAGTGCAGGGCAGACCAGATTGCAGCGCTTGTTGGCAGGTGGGACTCACGGGGCCACATCTGGGGAGTCCCTGCTCATACTCATGGAATGAATTGCTGAGAGTAGCCACTTTCCCAGTTTGTCTCCCCGTCACTGCACAAATTGTTATCAGCCTGAAGACACAATCTGGAATTTCTTCTGCAGCAGCCTATGAAGTTTCCCATGTCTGAATGTCATCTTTTTTTCTGCCAAGGCTGTGAGCTGACATTAAGAGCAAATGTTCAGCACCAGCTTTGACCCAAAATGGACCACCGGGTGGTGCAGACTGAACCCTCAAGGCTCTCCGCTGTCTGGACACTTTTGTACCACTTGTGGGACACCACACTAGTGTATACAGAATTGAATTTGGGGGCAAACTTGCAAGCATTCTTACCTAGTTAGATGCTGCCTTGTATTTTACAAGGTAATGAATTTAAAGACCATTCTACTGTGAAAAGCAGAGAATATGAAACACCGCTTTTTTACTTGGTAGAGCTAGGTCTGCTTGCCTTAGAAACAAGCCTCTCAGCAGCATGTGTGCAAAGACATGGCCTAAAGCACAAGTACTCTGGCTTCTGTAATATCAGTTGAAAGTAAACAGATAAAGATGATCAAAACTCTTCCTACCACCTTTTCTTCAGCAGACTTGTACTGTTGACAGAAGCAACGCTGTGCAGGCGAACCTGCATGAGGTGTCTCCATTAGCAGGCAAGCACTCAGTGTCTCATGATATCCATGGTTGCTGGTGCAGTCTTATACATTCATTAGTTCATTGGTTCAGTCTAGGTTTTCTTCACAAAATATTTGGGAATGGAATTGGAGGATCATCTGTGGTGGTTCTCAGAAAGACAGTGATGATGGCATTATCAGTTATTCCTTGTTTTCATTTCTCTGAAATGAAAGAGAGGGAACCTTGGGTAAAAGACGTCTGAATCTGTCCTGTGACTCCCATGTCTGTGACACACACTTCTAAGAGACTAGGATTGCTCTGAAGTGTTTCTGAATTTGAACATACTGCCTGACAGGAAAACTAAGAATGGCTTAAAGCTGGTTAGATTGTTTTTTCTGTACATGGCATTCAGAATTGAAATCATTTCCATCTAAAAAAAAAACCCAAATAAATTACGTTTCCTTTCAACTCTCATTCAAATAATTTATTAAAGTAATTGCACCCCTCCCTTTCTGTAGGGCTTCCCTAGGAACAGCTGTTTGCAAGAACAAGCATGTTTCTTGCAAATGGCAGGTTTCCTGCCATTAATGCTACTTACTCAAATTTTATCAGCTTCTGTATATTTCTGAAGTGTCTCACTGCGTTGGCATTTTCAGTATTTATATCACTGTGGGGAATTGCTTCTCCATTACATAAGAAATTTTTTTTGCTCTCAGAGGAAAAAAAGAAATGTCATTCAGGATCGATATGAAAATTGAAGACTCAGTATCTTTGAGAAGTTGCATAAAATTTCTGTGCATTGTATTTTAGGGTTTTTTCCCCCTTTTTTAAACCTACTTTTAAAAACATTTTGAAAGTTCTTTTTACCAGAATCATACTAGTTTCAGTCTGACAATATTAAAACATGGAGGGTTTGTCAAAACTGTCATAGTTTTATGAACAGTTGCAATTTTCATACACTATCATGGTAGCTAAAAATAGCTAATTGAAAATTTTTCAGCTGTCTGTAATTTTAATGCTTTTTTCATCAGCTTCAAAACTGGATAGAGAAATCACAGCCCAGACAGGCTGTCCCAGCCCCTTGGAGAAGTGCAAGGTTAGCATCCCCAGGCTTTCAATCTAGGGGCTTTCAAATATACAGTAAATCAGTGTGCTGGGGTTTTTTAATGCTTTCAAATATGCCTTACAAATCCTCTGGTAGCTGAACTCTTTCCAGGGAATGTTTCCTGGCCATATACCTTTCCATGAGTTCAGAGGGTGCCCATAAGAAAGAAATAAAAATTAAGGACACTTATTTTCCAAAAATGTCTTTCTATTCCTTATCTCAAAAATCAAGGAATCCTCGAGTGGGACTGTATCTGTGTACTGCATGATGCAAATAACATTGCAAAACTGGAACTGAGCTGCCATGAATTATTCAGAGCAGCAGAAGCAGCAGCTGTTATTTGTATTTGTCACTAATTTTGAAGGGTAGAGAATTGGAGGCCTTTATTGACAACAGAGGAGAAGAGGAGGCGACAGTGGGAATGAATTGCTCCACAGCACCTCAGATGCTTCAACATCTGCAAGGCTGTGTTTAACTTGGTAATCTAGGCTGCGGTCCCTTCTGTTAACAACAAGCACAACAAATTGTTTGGGTGAAGGTCTGCTGCTTCCAACAGGTAGAGAAATGGCCCATTTTGAGTGACAGAACAAATTCTGGTTTAAAAATTATCAAAGACAGACAGAAAAAATATCCTTATATCCATGAAACAGCTCTAGGGAGATAGAATTTAGAGAGTATACAGAGTACAACCATTATATTATGAAAAAATACTCTATTTCTTTTTATTTTACTGAAGTAAAAATGTTTTGGGATGGGATGATGGGGCTATTCTCTATTATTTTTATGGATACACTGTTTGTAAAGTGTCTACCTTCTACAGATCTGCTTTGTTTCCTTCCAAGAGGAGACGGGAGTTTCCATGATTTTATTTACTATTAGAAAGATCTAGTTTTGCAGGTTAAGTTAATAAAAGATAACAGCAAGTACTAACGAGTATACAGTGGATTGAATGCAATATGTTGTAATCCTCATCTCCGATATGATATTGTTCTGCTCCTGCAATACAGAGCAAAGGAGTATGCAAAACTTTATTGCTATAGCAGGGATAACTATACTTGGTAGAAACTCTGTGTATTTCCACTAGAGCATTATTTAAGTAATGATTCACTCTCCAATGAAGAGAAAAAAGTTTCTTTGGGCTTGGGGCAACCTGGTCTAGTAGAAGGTGTCCTGCCCACAGCAGGGAGCTGAAACTGGATGAGCTTTAAAGCCCCTTCCAACCCAAATCACTCTATGATTCTATGAATATCAGCTAAGAAAATGTTAGAGAGTTCAGCACTTACTCTGAAGCTTATGCACTGTTTACTCTTCTGGATAAACTCCAAGCTTAGGCAAACTCTCTTTGACACCAAAGGTGGTTGCTTGAATGAAGGTATAATTAAGAAGTTTAGGATCATGAGATTTATCTCACCAACCTGTAAAGGCATTTAGCAACAAAATTTGCACAAAGACCTGATTTCACTAAAATGTTAGATTAATGTTATCACCCTATCAATCCTATCATCCTATCAGTGTTAGATAGGAAAAGCCTTTTGGTAAGAAAGTTAGTTTTGTCTTGTTTGGGGTTTTGTTCTGGAAAGCAAGAAAGAAAATGGCAAAAAAATACAACATTATAATACCAATTAACTTACATAAATTCTAGTCTATAAAGTGATCTGCAACTCTGGAAGCAGAAATAGAAGAGGCATATAGATTTATATGGGAAGAAAGCCATCTTTTTAGGATATTGCTTGTTTGAACAGTAATACTGGGCACCTAAACAGTATGCACATGTAGGTAACAATAGAAGTATTTGCATTTTTTTTTCTAGAAGGAAGTGGGGGATCAAATCCAGACAAGAAGCATCTTTAATGCAGTTAATTAATGTTTAGAAAAAGAGAGGAGAGAATTAACAGGAATTAATTGTCTATGGCTACTTTCTTGCTGAAGGCTTAGCTCAACCTGGCACTGAAATTAAGGTGTGGTGCATCACTTTGTGGCAATGAGAGCAGCAAACTGAACTGAAATGCAGCTACATGGTTGGGGTTTTTTCCTTTTTTATTATTGTTTTTGATTTTAATGGAATTGAATACTTAGGACAGGGCTGAGTGCCTGTTGTGCTGTAAGTTCTGGGATGGGGCTTCTCCAACACTGTGGTTTTCACCCCAAAGGGACTTCTCTGCTGGAGCTGAGCCTTTGCCCCAACCCTCTGGGGACAGGCAGATCCTTCACTTCCCAGTTGACTGCACAAAAAGTTTGCTATCCCTCTCTGAAGACAGATTTCTACTAAATACAGCCTGAAGATCTTCCACAAAGCCTCACATATTAAGCTCTACTTAACAGAAGTACTAACAGGTGATATTCTATTAAAACAGAAAGGCATGAGATTGATGTAGAGAGCTCATTCGGATGAGCAGGGGCAGAGGAGC
>JAOEHY010008941.1:7983-26765 GCA_025447955.1 Psilopsiagon aurifrons
TCAGCACTGTTCTCAGGCCACAAGTCAAAAACACAGTGCTGCACCAACTACTAAGAAGGAGAAAAATGACTGCTACTTCTGAACCCATGACAATACTTCAATGAGCTTTTCAGAGCAGTCCATACTAAAATAACTTTCCTTCTTACGCTATGACAGGTGAATCAGCTGTTGCAGATTTGGAGACCTGGAGCCGTAGGTAGGACATGACTTTATTCTGGCTTCTGACATGGGGCTGTATGATGTCATTTATATGCAGACTATGAAAGTGCACAGAGGATGTAAATCACCATGCACAGCTGGTTTAAAACCTGTTTACAAAAGGAAATTATCAGTATTTGGATGTTAAGCTGAAAAAGGTTTCAACGTGGAAGGTGTGTGTCCACTCCAGGTTCAACCCAATCAGAATTTTTATGAATGATATTGATGGTAGAATTGTACACTCTTTATACCAGAAGGATAACAGAGGGCAGGACAGCAGTCTCAATGGTCTCAACAAATTAAAGAGATGACCGAAGAACATCAAAGTGAATTAGCTAAAGAAGAGAGCAAAGTACTACCTGTAGGCAGAAGGAATCAAACAGATGGAAAGTACCATTTGTCAAGGTAACAAAATATGAGAACTGTAAGAGATTTTAACTCAGAAATAAGAATCAACACTGTAGCACTGTGCAAAACCCAGGAAATCTGATTCAGTAAAGCTTAATGGCACCTTTATAGTAAAATACCGTAAGTCCCTTAGATCTGCTTTATTTGGTGCTGGTGAGGTCTCAGCTGGACTCTCTTTTTTGCTTGCTTTGAGTTTTTTTGTACTTCATACTAACAGACCTACAGAGTCTATGGGAATAATTTAGGGGGAAACAATGAGAATAAAAGACCTAGAAAATATAAGCAATAAGGAAACATGAAAGAAATATATCTACTTTGCCTTGAGAAGATTAAAAAATGAAGAACCAGCATGATAAATATCTTTCAGTATTGAGATGATATAATGAGAATTTTTGTTCTGCCCGTTCAGGAAAAGCAAAAGATATTCAGTAAAATCATTTTGGTAGGATACTAGGAAAAACTTCTGGCATGCAAAACCAGGCTACTTGGTAAAGACACTCAATCCATTTTGTTAGTTTAATAAAGCTAATATAAACACTTAGCTAACCAAGTATAAAAGGTTAAATATGATTAAATATTATTACTTCTATGTGCAAGAAATATTATAAAGAGATCTCTTTCCTCTTTATGTTCCTATAAATCAATGTCAGGCAATTTAGCATTCTATAAGTAGAGGAGCAAAAGAGACAGAACATTCTGGAATCATGGGTATATCCTTCTAAATACATCAGCCACAAAGGATTATGCAATTTTCTGTCATTTTTTTTTCATTCTAATGATCAAATAAGTCATCATCCTAAAGGACTTTATACTTAACAGTGCCACGTGACTTTTTATGTATAAAACACAGTACATATTTCTACAGTTTAATATTTTATTATAAAGAAGTAAAATAAAATATTCCTTTGCCAAGGGTTTACATATTCAACAGTTTGCCTTTTCCCCCTTTTTACTGTATCATGCACCATGAAGCCTATCACAGAAAAAATACTTGAGAAAAGAAACAGCCATTAATAAAAATATACCCTTAAATTTTTAAGTAGGCTGAATACATATCCCCTGCTCAGGATCAGAATGCTTCAGATCAGACTTTTTGCTTTGAATTTTTCATGCAGTCTTGCCATTTTTCTTGTTATGTGTCTTCTATACTACCAATCAATACTGAGCCACAATTCTTGACATTGCTCTTTGCTTTGAAGCATGAGCTTACTTCATTTGCTTTTTCAAGGATCTCAGGTTTTGAAATTCAAGTAATTCATGCTCTGAACTGAAAACCTAAATGCTTATTATCCATTTGCATGTTGGTATGACTTTTTGTATAAGGTTTTCAAAACTGACTCAATGTTTCATGGACATGGTAGGCAGGTTTTCAATTTATTTCATGTGCAGCATCACTGGCTTTGCACCAAAATGATAATCAATGAAGGAGGAGAATCAAATAAACTATGCAACTCCAACTGAAAACACAAAGCAGTTTTCCAGTATGTTTATAAATGAAAACTCTACTATTGCCATTCTTCCTCCTATTTATGAAGGCAAATCAATGAAACGGGATTTTCAAAAAAAACATAAGGAATTTTTTTGCTAGAACTCAAACCCCATTTTCAGCAGACTATACACTCAAATTCCAATTTAAATGCAATTTAGGCTCCATGGCACCAGATTTTTAAATATATAAGGAACTTGGTGTTAAAGGAAGGCACCCCATTGTGCTTAACTACCATGAATTCAACGGGTGATAAGCACTAAGCATTGGATTCAGCTCATTTAACTTTAGCTGTCTACTAGTCAGGTATCTACTCTGAGCTATGTTGCAGTCTGGGCAAAGAAGCAGGGATCTCCAAAGAATGTTTCAGCCCAACAGGTGAAGTGTAAAAAGGAGTGAGAGAGACTGAAGAATTACACACGGGAAGGGACATGTCACATGGGTATGCACACAGTCACATGTTCTGTTGAGGAGAAAGACATGTTTTCTTGCCTATAACCCACCATCTTAAAAAAATAGCAGAATACTTGAATATTATGTGAAAATAATTTTCAGAGTTTGAATTATCAAAGACCTAAGTTATATGTGTAATAACATTTTGCTTATATGCAATTTGCTACTTATGCTTGTGATACTTTGCACCACCTCTGTATGAGACATAAGAGAGATAGAACTTCATACCAACTTTCAAAACACGCTTAACTATGATAGAAGACAAAGGAATATTGTTTCAAACGGCAGTGTAAAAAAAGTTATATTACTTTCAATATACTCTTTTTAACAGACGTATTTTTGTGCTTGCGCCTAAAACTAAACATAATGGGTACAGGATCAAACAAATTTCTCTCTCAATAACTTTACTCTTCAGAGACGTTTCATATAGAAGCAACTCTACTCTGTAGAATCTATCATTAATGCTACATACTGTAACACAGACAAACATCTGCTAAAGATAAGTTAGATCACTACACTCATTTTTACTTTGGTACCTGAATCAAGATAAGTATTATTATCTCCTCGATATGTTTAGCCAGAAATATAACATCAAAGTTAAGTCTCCCTAGTCTTTTAAAAGCTCCTGCTTTCACTATGTGGAGAGAGACACATCTTGAAAGAAGCCAAATTACTTCAAATTTATATTTTACACTATTTCCAAATGTGAAAACCCAAGAGTCTGGCAATTATCATTATATTCTCATTCCTCTAGCAGGTTGTACATGCTAATGAAGAGAAAAAAACTTATTACATAGTATCATAGACTGTTGTTACTAAGTGCTCCTGTAACCTCTTCTTCCAAACAGCTGCATGTAACTTCTGTTTTATTAAAAAAACAGAATTCAGGAAGGCAAACGCAACAGCCAGAAGTTGTAGTTTTAAGAAACATCACATGCTTTGAAACCCATTATTGTTTGTTAACCGTGAAAAATGTACAGTTAGAATCTCAAAAGCTTGAGATTCTACAGAGTTATCTAAGTTGACATTTAATTCACTTCTCCATATATCATGGACTGCTGTCTTTCAGCAGGAGTTTTGGAAATATTCCTTTCACTGGAATAAGAAAGGAAGAAAATGACAAGAAAAAAATACTAATATTTAAAATTACACAGATTTGAGGCAGCAATTTTACAGGAGGAAAAATAATTTCTATTGTATCTCAAATAATTACATTGCACCCCATTTCTGGAAATATCTGTTTAAATGTTTAAGGAAATTCATCTAGTGAGTGTAAATTCTCTTGGGGTGCAAAAAGCATAGCATGGCTCTGTGGCTAAGGCAGACATTCACTTTGAAATATTTGTGACAGTTTGAACATATTATTATCTTCTTAGCTTTTATTAGTGTCTTCTATAGGAGCCACTCACCTTCTCTAGTGCAAAGTTGTGCATGTGTGTAAGAACATATCTTACATGTCTGCTCAGTCGCTTAATATACACCTGTGTATTTTAGCAAACAGATCAACCATGAATGCTCAAATGCTTCAGTTCTCTTGCGGGGCCATGGGAGTGAAATCCTTCAGCAGAAGGGCGACTGCAAATACCGAGCTTTATGAGGAGCTCCTGTAAGAGATGATCAGCCACTGCAGCCATTTTCAGTGTATGGCTTTAAGGTTTGTGAGCTCGCTGCTCATGGTGGTGGGAAAGGAGCACGGTAAATATGACACCGCACTGCTCGTTGGCTGCACTCACACTGCTCTGTAGGATGGGGACAATACGAAACAGGATTAAAAAAAGAGAATTCTTCACAGCTCACATTACTTTCCCCATTTCAATAAATGCTTATTAATATGTGAGAAGATGCTGAAGGCAACACAGACTTTTTATTTCCTACTGGATTAACACTGGCATAATTTTCAGCGACATAAGGATCACAGTGGTTTCATTCAGGAATTCAAAGTAATATAAAGCTACTCAGGAACTGTATCCAGGCTTAGTGTTGCCTAGAAATTTCTGGTAGACCCCTGGATCAGAAGATGGAGCTTATATGATAGATTATAATTACAAGGTGATTTATACTTAGAGGAAAGTAAATGTGAAGAAAGTGTATTCTACCCAATGAAACTGCATTGAGAACAACAGATTGTTAAGGAATAAGTTTTGTGTAAGTACCCAAAAAGAATAAGTAATTAAAAAAAAAAAGCAGACACCATAAGACAGTGAAATTTAATGCGGTTTTCAAAAGTGGAACGCATTTTTGGATGCTTTTATACTTTCGCAAAAGATGAGCTGGTGCTCTGACAGACCCCCCAGCTTTCAACTACGGTACAGTCCTTGTCCATAAACGACTTCATAATCTGATTTATATACCCAGAAGAAACTGTCTATGAGAGGCATAGACAACTCCTCAGAAGAGCTATCATAGCAAACATGCCTTCTGACCTTCTGTGCACCTGCTTCACTGGAAATAAATCTATCTTCTAGTTTTTCATTTTAAGTAAAATCAAGTTTTTTCCATTAGCGCTTAAACATTTGGTGAAATGCTAGCAATGGTTCACCATAGCATTCAGAAGTGATTTCCTTATGGAGGGGAACCCAATCGAAGTAGGGCTTGTGTCACTTGTCTACCATCCTCAACGGGGATGAGAAACATGTGGAGAATGTGCTGAGAAAGTAGAGACTTCATGAAGAATTTCAAAGATACAACACTTGTTTGCATTCTCCGTGCAGTCTCCTATTTGTTGGTTACTACTTCTTAATCTGTTTCATCACATACTATGACTATGCACCATTTAGGACAGGCTTTATCTGTATTATCTGTGTCTAGGGCTGTTAGCATAATGGCACCCTGATATCAAATTGGGGCCACTAGATGGTACTGCAATGTAATTAATAAATATTTAAAAGAAATCTCATAAATATGTATTTGTTTTTTCTGCATTGTGTTGGCCGTAGCATTTGAAAGACTTACAGAAATATCCATTGTACTGCCTTCATATATATGCCAAAATCTCCATGCAACTATATGTTATTTTAAGGCATATATTAAAATATGCACTTAACAATCTTAACAGTATAACTAAACTATTTAATACATATGTACATTCATATATATTTATATAATACATACACATATGTAGAATTATCATCTGATCAGTCACTATGCTTACTTAGATTTATAGAAACATAGAATCATAGAATGGTTCATAGAAGGGATCTCAAAGATCATCTAGTTCTAACCCTCTGCCATGAGCAGGGACACCTTCCACTACACTAGTTGCTCAAAGCTCATCCAACCTGATTGCAAAGACATCCAGGGATGGGGCAGCCATAGTGTCTCTAGGCAGCCTCTGCAGTTGTCTCACCACCCTCACAGTAAAGAATTTCTTCCTCATACATAATCTGAATCTACCTTCTTGACAGTTTAAAGTCATTCCCCCTTGTCCTACATGCCCTTGCAAAAAGTCCCTCTCTGGATTTGTTGTGAGCGCCCTTTAGATACTGGAAGGCTGCTCTGTCTCCTTGAATCCTTCTCCAGGCTGAACAAGCCTAACTGTCTCAAACTGTCTTCATAAGAGACATGCTTCAGCCCTTGGATCATCTTCATGACCCTTCTCTGGACTCGCTTGAGCAGCTCCACATCCCTCTTGTGTTGGAGGCCCCAGAGCTGGATGCAGTGGGGGTCTCACAAGAGCGGAGTAGATAGGCAGGACTACACAGATGGCTTTTTGGACTGCAAGCACACACTGCTGGGTCATGCTGAACTTCTTGTCAATTAAAACCTCCAAGTCCTTCTCCTCAGGGCTGCTCACAAACACTTCTCCTACCATCCTGTAGTTGTAGTTGGGATTGCCCTGACCCAAGTGAAGGACCCTGCACTTGGCCTTGTTGAACTTGTTGAATGAGGTCGGCATTGGCCTACCTCTCAAGTGTTGTTAAGGTCCTTCTAGATGGCATTGCTTCCCTCATATTCATGTGTTCCTTTAGTCAGTGCAAAACTATTATATTACAGAAGTGTGCATATGTAAATCTATATGTAGATGTTGCTTATTCATTAACTCAACAAAATATAGCACTGAATACTAAAAGATAAACTTGTACAATAAGCAAAATCTATACAACCATATTTCATATTTTTCTATAGTTTGAATGATTTCCTATCACAATTTGCTTCACCATTAAAGAGATGGAAAATTTCACTTGTATCTAAATGTTTTCCACCATATGCTGCATCTACAGTAATAAATGGTTAAAATTTATAAACAGTTATCTTTCAGCTAGAAAGATTAAGCTGGAAATTTAAAAAAATGATGCAAAACTAAAATATCTGAAACCATAAACGTGCTTAATAGTATCTACCCATGAAACTACCCTCAGAATAACCTAACACTGCTGGTTGCCAGTGCTATTTTCAATTTTCATCTGTTAGATATATGATCAAGCATGTCAAATCTGCCCTGAGTAATAGAAGTGAAAAAATGAAGTCATTTACTTAAAAAATTCTGATAGCTATTTATCTGAAAACCCTGGTCAGATTCACTGCTCCAAGGCATTTACTTACAAAGTTAACCAGATGCTTTGAGTTGAAAACTAACTTAATTTCTCTGTTATCTTAACAGGACAACTGTTAAAACAACATCCAAGAAGGTAATATGTTCAAAATTAAACATCCTGCAGGTTGTCTTATTAGAGTAGGTGCAACATTGACATTTAACTGCTAACGACCACTACCTTACAAAAATAATTAATAAATGTGAAATCAAAGCAGTGTAATGATTATACTAATGGGCACAAATGTAGAATGAATGTGCAACTAGTCTAAGTTCAATCTTGTTACCAAGTTCATTTCTTTGTTACATCAGAGTTATGCTGAACCATTTCTTTTATTTCCTTCTTACATCAGCTGTGTCTAGTTATCAAACTGTCCCTTTAAAAATCAGCGTATATTACCTGCATGAACTGTTCAGCACTCATAGCCAACATGTTTTTTAAGCATCATGAATGACAAGCTACGCAAATCACATCCTGAAGTAATTTGCACTGCTGCACTTAATTTGCATATGGATATAAACTGCATTTCAGAGCAACTAGGTATTAATCCAAGCAGTGGCATGTGAAAGTCAGATGCCTAGGTAGATGTGTGTTTGCCAATGTCGGAATATGCAAGTGAAAAAGGTGCCTATTTCTCGTTTGTCCTTATAATTTTGCTGGATAAGATGGTGGAGACAAATAAGAATGATAGGAGGAAATGTGGCTTCATATTTCATCCCACCTCTTCCATTTATTTCCACCAGCAATGCAGGGTTGCATTAATGTGTCCTTTGGCAGGAAGTGCTACAACCTTTGCTGCTTTTTCCTCTTCCCATTAGTGTCATCCAGTGGAAAAGGAAAAGAGAAGGGATAGACTGCACTACAGCCTCTAAAAGCCAGCCATATATGGTTAATCCTGGAGTAATATCTCAGGTTAACAAAGGAAAGGTGAATTTATCAGTCATGAAAAGTTGTTAATGCATGAACATCAGTAGTCGGTGGATTTCTAAACTACTCATTTCTTCCTTAAGACCTTTTGCATCAGATGCTCTCCCACAGTTCTGGCTGGTTGCCGAGCCTGGCTGGAGGTAGGAGAATGGACGGACCATATCCTGAGTCCTTTCTGGCCTTACTTTACTATGAACCACTGCTATGAATATGAAAACACTGATATTATCACAGTATATATTGACAGTTGGAGAATTGCACTTCTATGATTTTTTACATTTGCCTTTATTACTCTGCTTCCATGATGTGGAAAACAGTCAAACTTGCATTTCAGCTACAGAGTGGGTAATACTTGCAGATAATAAAATAGCAGCAAACTCTCCCTAAACCTCCATCTCTCCAGTAGTTCCTGTGCACTCCCAGAACTGCCTCTCTCTCCCCAGGGGTATTCCCCAGTAATGCCATTATTTTGCCTTCTGCCTACTCCCTATCAGTAACTTTACAAAGTTTTAGTTAGCCTTCAAGCGTCATACTTACCACAGCAGAAAAAAAAATTCACTATTTTATTTGACTGTAAGCCTTACATGCAGGCTAAATATAATTTAGGCAACTATATTTCCCTAAATACAATATCAGGCACTTAAATGTTCATATAAATTTAATTTTCTTTGAATTAAAGGATTCTAATTCTTTTTGACTCTGTTAGTACTTCTTCCAGACAGCAAAGATAACCTTCATCTTTCTGCATTATTCTAAAGATACTATATAGTTTTACAATATAGATACTATAGACCCTTCATTTTCCTTCAACAGTAAAGCATTTAAGATAGTGAAAAGTGAACTGATTTTTTATTACATGATAATTAGCTTTTTTTCTTGTGAGGTGCAACAAGTTGTGTGTGCCTGTAATAGGAATTCAGCTACAGAAGGAGGAAAAAGAAAGCTGAAGTACTGGACTGCAGTTAGAAGCCTAAAGGGGGTGTTAGAAAAGATAAAGCATGATTCTTCTGAGAGGTATGCAGTGAAAGGACAAGAGGCAGACACAGATTTCAGCAACGGAATTTTCAACTGCATAACAGGAGAAGATTTTTCACAATGAGAATGGTTAAGTTCTAAAGAGGTTGTAAAATTCCCATCCTTGGAGACTATTAAAACTTGACTGGCTGAAACTGAGCAATCTGATCTAACTTTGAATGGTGCTACTCTGAGCAGGAGGCTGGATTAAGTGACCTTGAGGGGTCTTTTTTAATGTGAATTACTCTGTGATTTTGTGGGTCTTATATTTCAAGATATTTGGGGAAGGCAAAAGAAAATATATACAGAAACATTTGATTTCACTTAAAACTTCAGGCAGAAAACAATCTGACTTAATATTGTCTTTAGTTTATATTTTAATAGCTACAATACATTCAGTTCTTTGTATCATATTTAATAATTTCAAACAAGTGGGTGTTTTTTAATCTCTCCTATTCCTTCATGTTCCCTCCGTTGCAGCTCAGGACAACATAGGAAAGACAGTAGCTCCATTTGAATGCAAACAGCACCTGTTTTGCTTTTTGCTTTTTTAAAAAAGAACAGTAGCTTGAAATTCAGATGTGTAGAATGAGCATTAAATTAATGAGGAACTGCACTTTCACTGCACATGGTGAGCTATGTACATACTATCACCACTGTGCTTAGGTGTCACGGTTCTGTACATAAGCTTTCACAGTGTTACTCTACACGTTTTCAGAGCGGAGTTGAAGTAACAGATTTACTTATATGAAGTATGGAAATTAAATACATAATAGCCAATTAGGAGAAAACAAAACAAGCACAATTATTCTTTTTTCCTTCCTCTTTGTTAAACTTTTTGTGACTGCACAATAAATGGAGTAAGATCCAGTAGGGCAGCCTCACTCAGTTCCCAAACCTGATTCATCTCCAAAATAGGCCATTCCGTACAGAGATGAAGGAAAAGATTGTGAAGGAAAAAAAAAACCCACAACAACAAAACCCCACTTGTGACTGCATAATTAAAAGTTATGTAAAATGAATGTACAAAAAAAGCTAAATTATGCTCATACAAGCAACCTTAATAATGACATTTCATGATACTGGAGTTTTTTACTTTCAAACACCTAATTTTTGTGTCAAAAGACATATAAGAACAACCTTAAGATGTAATTTATTAAATGTAGCCTTTGTATGTAACCATAAGGAAAATGTCAAGAATGCCACACAAATAGAAACTAACTTAATTCTGACAGTTAAAATGAGTTTCCAAAAAGCTCATTCTTGTTCACATTCACATAGAACTGTAGCAACTACAGCAAAGTGATACTAGAGATCAGCCAGCTAGAAGTGAGAGGAGAGCTCTGGTATCTGGTCACACCAGTAGGGTTGCATGCAAGGAGAACCAAGTGAACTGGCACAAGGCTGGGACTGCAAGGGCTGCTTTGGATCACAGCTGGTCCCCCTCATCCAGCACTGGAAGTTTAACCTTCACCTTGACTTCCAGTAAGTGACAACAGCAGCATCTCTATGCTCCCACTCTTGCAACAGGACCAGTGCAACCTAAACCATGCATTTTTTGCAGTGAAAAAAACATCCATTTTTAAACTGGAAATGGGAGTTTGATAGTTCTTATTCTGCTTCTGTTCTGCTTGTAGGATCCTTAGACATCATTAGGAAAAGCTTCTAAATGCCTTGAGGGAGGACTGCTGTTTCTCCGTTACAGGAGCAATTGTAGTGGTCTTCCTACCGAGGGCCTTAATTCAGAGGTTGCAGTTGAATCCCATAGAAGTAAATGAGAATTTTGTGGGGTTTTGTTTTTTTTTTTGGTTTTGGGTTTTTTTTTTTGGTTGTTGTTTTTGTTTTTTGTTCTGACGTGGCTGGATCTAGTTCCTTGTGCCTTTTCTTGATATACTTACACAAATCACTGAAATATTACATTTTCTCAAAGATGTTTTTTATTATGTTTCCCCTTTTGTTTCACCAGTGTACTCCAGATGTCGCTCATTCAAGACATGAGGTTATGATTTTCATATGTTACATTTGCATAGCCACAGGCCAGAATAAATGTTACCACTCCTGAAGCCTTAAAGTCCTACTTATAGAGTAGGGCACACACCAGCAAGCAAAACAATATCCAGGCTAATTACATACGATTAAAAAGTAATACTGAAAAGTAAGTCTGAGAAGTAAGTTTTCTAGGCATGCATTCACAGGTCCACATAACAAGGTTAAGAACAAGTGATTACACTTCCTCTTTGTTACAAAGCCATAAATATTCCATCTTGCTGTGAAAGAGTTTCAGCAAAGAGAACCACGCCTCAAGGGCAGAAAATACTTAGCATGATGCCATTTTCCACAAGATATATATGATTGCAATGGTGTGTAATGCAAGCAGATTTTCATGGCTGCTCACTAATAATCCTTGAGTCTCCTCAGTCTCTTCAGAGATGATTACCTCATTTTAAAATTTTCTGAGTCTTTGAAGCCCTGTTCCAGTGTAATAAAGAGAAGCTGTAAAAATGTCATGACCTCCACACCCACAACTAAAATAAAAAAAGGATGAAGCTAGCATGCCTTTTATAATAAGGTGTATTAACAATTGAAACATGTCCTCTCCATTGTGTCAGAAGATGATGATGGAAAAATTGATGTACGTATACACAGAATAAAAACTGTTCTCAAAACTTAAAAAAACCCTCAAAAGCTTCTCTTTTATTTTATTTGGTAGAAAGTTATAAATAATGCACAGAAAAATGAACGATACCCAGCTGAACTATTATTAGGCTGTAATTTTAACCTATTAATTCCTAAAACTAAGCTGCACAGGATCCTTTCTCATGGATTACAACCTCAGAGGCATCCCTATGGTATTTATCCAAAGGTTATTTTTTATTCCCTATTTAGAAGCAATTCAGACCCAGAGCTTTCTTCAAAAAAAGAAAGCCATTCCAAACACAAAAAATTACACACGAGTATCATTACAGATTTGAAGTTACAGCTATTCCTAGATGAATTTATAACTAATAAAGAAGATTCAGCTTTGGATGTATGAATGTGACTGGGAGACAAAAAACTTAAAATTATTCATTTTGTAAATGGATCTTTATATCTGTAAAGTAGTTGGAGACTCTGAAGGATTTAGAACAGGAGGGTAAATTTCATTCACCCAAATGGCTGGATATCTTTCCATTAGACATACATTTCTAGGCCCTAGATCTTGCAGAAGACTTCATCATGTCGCAAAGTTTCCATGCACCATTCACAGTTGAAAGGTAAAGGAGGGTGATGTCCCATGTGCGAATCAGACCTTTTGTAGTTAAGGAGTCTATCCGTTGCTGTTTTATAAATCCTTTTATAAGAACTTTTCTCCCTCAATTTAACAATGCTGTTGGTCTGAAAGACAGCTCAAATGGAAGGAATGTACTCGACTGGCTATTTCAAGGCAGATCATATCACTGCAACAAATAATATCTCTTAAGAAAAAAATAAAAATTTTAACTGCATCCAGACGCAAGGCTAAACCGTATGAGTGGTTGGAAAACACTTTAGATGACACAGCACCAGACTTCAGAAAAAAATTAGTTCCAGGCTTAGATACTGGTTTTGGCCCATCTTTATTCCAACTAGTGCTTACTTAAGCTGTTTTTATACCCATTAAAACACAATGCTCAAATAGCTGCTTCTCCTTTCTCCCTTCCCACCCCATTTCACTTATCCAGACACAAGAAGCATCCCAACATTTACACGTTTACAAATGCAGATGCCTGAAACAAGCAGGTGAAAAGATGAGCAGTCTGGGTTGAGTATAATTGCACAACAGGTGTCAGGTTTAAATAGTAGTTCACTTAGCAATACAGAAAGCATTTTAACCAAATAAAAGATAATATGCAAGTCCTTTTATTTACTATGTTTTTGCCAATCTTCTAATGATATTGGTTCTGTCTGAAGATATAAAACCCAGCAAGTGTAACATTGTACCAGCAGAAAATTACTTCACAACGTCAGGAAATGAAACTCAGATCCTTTTGAAGTCAGCATCTTCAGAAGAAACAGAATATGTGGGGATGAAATATCCAAGTTTAGTATTTTTTGTGCTTTGGGGGTGATTTGACAGAAAATAAAGGAAGTATCTTTGCCTCACTTATTCTCCCGATAATTGTGTTCAATTTTCTGCATCATAACATGTCAGTAACTCATGAAGGATCACAGAAATACATATGTAATTTACAGTTGGGCCAAACTCCCTTTAATCAGGAACAGCAACTAAATCTCCAAGTCAAGAAGAGAATCTGATCTCTTTCACATGTGGGTTTCTCCTTGATTGTCAGTTCACACCATTGTGAGCATAGCTCAGCATGGACAGCAATATGTAGATTCAGTTGAAGCTTATACTTTAACAAAATAATTTGTTACCATTGCTAATCATTTATCCCACAAATTGCCAGCCTTCCAGGATCACCTCAGAAAGTAAGAGTTTTGGTTTGAGATGCTGGTTTGAGCCCATTACCAACTGCCACTTCACGTGTTCTCACTTACAGCGTCAACAAAACACCACAAATACGCCATTCTTAGGAAAACATATTTTTCCTATAGGTTTTTCTTGTGTACAAGTGCTCAATCATAACATTCTTACCAGAAGAACAAAGATAAAAAACACTGCTGTATCCAAATGGCAATCTATTCTGGCATCTCAGTTGACATTTTAATTTAATGAAAGACAACTTGTTTTACAATTACTATGCAATGGTATAAGACACCTAAGAGGAATCCAGCTAAGTACCATTTAGCAGCAAGCTAAATGGTACAAAAATACTTTTTTATCCTTGAGAGGGTAATCTTTTGTATTCAATCACAAAGGAATCACTAAGGAAAAAAAAAAAAAAATCACTAAGGAATGTCTCTTATAGAGGTAAAATTTGCATTGCAAATTTACTGAGGGGGCAGAAAGAGGTAATTTTCTTTAAAAATATATATACCATTATTGTTGCAGGCACCAGAAAGTATATGCTCATTACTGTCTAGATTAAAAGTTTCTGACATACCCAGAATACTCCAAATCTCCATCATACTACCTTCATTCTATTAAAACTAAGAGGATGAGTAAAACAGAACACATCCTTCTGAATGGGGTATGTTAGCAAAGTGTTGATGCTTTAAATGTATCCAGTGGTAAATTACCTTTGAAAGGTCCCCAGCCTCCAAATAGAAGCAGATAACAAACACGTTCCATGTAATCCAAAGGACCAGCCAGACAGCATACTGCAGGGAGGAGGAGAAAAATAATACGTTAATAATTTTGTTATCAACTGAGTTAACCTTAGTACTTTAAGCTATTAGTTCAATCCAAGACAAAAACCAGACTATATATATGGTACATATGAAAAAAAATGTTGCATAAGAAAGAGAATGAGAAATAAATTCTGCCCTTCCACAGGCACAATGCAGAGTGATGTAGTGACACCAGTCACTACTCAGTCACACCAGAAAATCTGTATCTGAGAAAACAGTGGATAGATCTAACACATGAATTTGAGACTTCAATATATAGGTTATTTTGCAGTATTTCTGCCTTTATCAATATATTTTGTGGCATTCCAAGGCATGATTCATAATTATTCAATGTCCTCAGGGATGTTAAAATATACTCTCTTTTAAATAGCCAATTATTTCTGTTTGGTTGTTTTCTTTTGTTTTTTTTTTTTTTTTTTTACAGTGTATAGGAGAAATATTCATGCTTTAGCAAAGTCTGTTTCTTGGTGGCTGACAATTTCTTATTCAGGTATCTGGTGTGACTAATGGATTACACGTTTTCTATCCTACTTTTTTCCTGTCCACTACTTTGCTTCTTTTTTTGTATTCGTAAGACCTCATGTACTAGGACTAGAAACTACATTTCCCTGACATGGAGGATCTTGTATAATAAACTTTGGTCTGCTGTTGTTACTCTTGTGCGCTGTTGTTACTCTTGTGCTTGAGACCTTCCCTTGACAAATAATTCCATCATCTAACAAACCTTAGGATTTACAAATGTTTTTCTAATCGCTGTTGTATCTATCCTCTAGTTATTCACAATTCAATTCTACATGTTTGCTAATTTCATTCCACAGACTCATGGCACTGCATATGTGTGAACTACAACAGTCATGATACTATTCCCTACCTGTTATCGCTGAGGGCTATTTCCTCCTGTTGTATCACCAACCCATTTATTTCTCTCAAGTATTTACAGAAATACTCTTTGTGTTTTGTTGTCTCTTCTCCAACCTGTGCTGATTGAATATTATTAAACTGTTTTTCCAAATCAGAAGACACTGTTTTCTGCACATCACTGTACTTTATCACCTTATGAGTAAGCAGACAATATTTTATAATGTACATTATCCATCCCTTACAAAAAAAAAAAAAAATGGCAAACCATTGTTTGTCATAAATGACAATCTCAGTCTCTAAATCTGTGAACAACCTATGTAAGATTCTTCTTTAATTTCCCTCAGAAGTACTGCATTGCACCACAATGTCTATGATTCGACATGCCATTTTCAACCTAATCTTCTAGATACTCTGAAAATAGTAAAATTCTGTCCTTTGCTAGGAGATCTAAAATGAGACTACATCCAACATGAGTAAAATTTAGGCCTCTTCTGATTTCTTATTTTTGTAGATAACTAGGTAATTGCTAACCAGCCTAGCTATTAGGTAGACTAGGTACAGATTTTAAAGAAACACAATACTGTTTTGGCTTAATGAAACTAACATAGTTTTAAAGGCTCAAATTGTTTTACACGGAAGTATTTTTAGGTAATTTAAAGCATACAGATTACATATACTTTATAGGACAGCTGGTGGTCCACAGATCTGGTCACAGAACATAGATTTATTTAGATCAGGAGGCACTCTCTGGGCCACCCAGTTCAATCTCCATCCAATACTTGACCAGCGCAGACCAAGTCGTGCAGTGATCTCTCCAGCTGAGGTCTAACTACCTCCAGGGACGGAGATTTCATGGTCTTTCTAATGTGCATCTACTCTTTGAGGATAGGCTGCTCATAAACCTTTGGAACATAGCAATAGAAGCATGGACTTAACACATTCAGTTTTTTTTAAACCCAACTCTGAGACACTGAGTATACTGAGCATTTATTTTCTGTAGCTTAGTCATGGCCCATCTGGCTTTTCATATAACATGGAGTGCTATAACTACCAAAGCAAAAGAGGGAAACATTAATGCAGATGCAATAAACTTAATCTGGCATTTTCTTTCTAACTTTGCATAATTTAATTTGCCAGGTTTTGCCAATTATTTTAATACTTTAATGCTATATACAAGTACACAGATAATCTGATGGTGTGAATACAAGTGTTCAGTCTGACACATGATGATAACTGGATTTCTTACATTGAAAATTTTAAATACCGCATTTGTACAGGTTTCTCAGAAATGAGACTTAAGCAAGTAACATCCATGTGTAATGTCTGTCGAAATAACTTCTGTGCTCCTGAACAATTTTAAGCAAACTAGACAAAAGACCTGAAAACTTAAAGATATTTTTTTCACAAAAGCTTCAGGAAAATAGGCCTACAAATAGGAAGAGATACTCTACTACTTCCTCATTCAAAGAAAGACTTGTAAGATCAGATCAACTTTTATCACTCAACACTGATAAAACAGGGGAAAAATGCGGAAGAGAGCCACTGCAAACTTGGTGTTGTTCAATTGGCTGTTCATGGCACAACTTGTTACATTGCATGTGAGCAATGACTGATTAAAAAGCTCCCTGCACACAACACATCCAGCAGAACACTTCAAGGCACTTTGGAGTTGCTCGTCCCAGCAGAGAGCCTTGTGCTTATGTGAGTAAATGAAACTTCTCTTTTCCACTGCCTAGTCTATTGCCAAAAAATGACAGTCATCTAATTTTTAGATAATACACTCTTTTAAGAAGCATCTGTTATTGGACTACACTTAAGGCTTTAAAATGTCTTTTAAATGTATGTTTTAACCTGCTTCCTTTTGAAATAATTTATGTTTGCTACCTGAATTCTGCAGGTAAACACTGAGTATAATTATCTTGAAATACAAGGATGCTTCTGCTTCCCACTGCTTCTTATTTCAGATGCTTCAGATCTAGCATGTCTTATACCTGGATCACATGCAGTTAGTTATACATGCCTCTTGCTGTCTATGTGCATCAGCAAATTCTTGTGGAAACTCAGCTCTGAAGGTCTGTGACAATGAACAAATCTCTCTGGTATTCTCTATTCTACTTACGTAATTATAAACACATTTTATAAGAGTTCTTCAAAGGGCTGTAGCTTTGGGTTTCTTTTCATTCTTATATGTGGAAGTTACAGACAGCTGCATTATCTGACAGAAGCTACCACAATGCTACACCACTCATGTATCAATGACACAAAAACTCTGATGAATCCATGCTTGTCCAAGCAGGAGATGACACGAGGCATAGCAATGACAACAGAGCTTATTATTTTTATGGAAATCCACACTGGAAAGAGGAATAGCTAGAAATCTAAGACTAAAGATTTAAATACTATTTTTCAAAGTTGTAGCCAATCAGTAAAAGTTTCCTTTTTTAAAATGTATTTATTTTATTTTGCTTTGTAAAAATGACTATATAAATACAGCTCTTACACGGTAGAACGAGCTTTCCATTCTTCAAGTAAACATGAGTTTAGAACCCTCTACAAAGAATTATAGGAATTGCCTAGTTTATGATTTATTGATCCTGTGCAGTTACAGGCTTGAAAGTTTGCTATGAATCATCACAAATTAATATAGGAAGTCTTTTCTTCTTGGGGAATGGGAAAAACTGAAATAGTAAAATACCTGTAACTAAGAATCCATGCATAAAATACTAAGAATCCATACATCCCTCTTCCCAATTCTCTAAAAGTTAGCTAAGTTGCTTCATCTCAATTTTACTATAAGTGAAACTGAAGATCAAAGAAATTAAACAACTAGACTTAATTCCAAAGAAAAGAAAAGAAAAAAAAGAAGGTCACAAGGGCACAAGAACCAAAGGTCCAGGTAGTCCACTACTGCCTTTGATATAAACCTGGTCACCAGAACTCACATCTAACACTCTTGTCACTTTGCCTGAGGGAGAAATATGTCACATGCCTTTGAAGTACAAATAGTGTGCAACTCTGATAGCTATGAACATTCAAAATTGAAGTTGTTTCCTTTCTTTTTTTCCCCACAGAACTTCACTTGGCATTTCTCTAGCTACCAGAATCTTTTTGGATATGTGAATCAATTGCAATCAGACTTGAGTGGGGGATACAAGGTCACCAGACCTACAAGATTATTACCTTGTGCAATTCAAAGCAATTGAATTGCTGTGATTTGCTACTTTTTTATTAGAAATGTGCTATTTTAGTTTCATCATTTTCTGAATTTGAAAATATTATGCAACAAGACCCTTCTATGCTGCATTCAGGAAATTGAAATGAAATACATTTTTAAAATTTTAATTACTACGTTTGATATGGCAATAAAAAATGTGATTGTTTATGCTACCTAGGCAGCAGTACTTGAGTTGTTCAAAGATTACCTTGAGCCCAGCATGTCTGGAAAGAGCACCTCTTTCCAAAAATACAGTGACAAGTGCCCACAATTATCATTATCTTTGCTTCTGTCCTGGGTTCGGCAGTAGCAGTCGTTTTTTTTCCTTCTTGGTAGCTGGCGCAGTGCTGTGGTTTTGACTTTCGGCCTGGGAACAGCACTGATAACACCAATGTTTTTAGTTATGGCGTAGTGATGT
>JAOEHY010008941.1:43076-54444 GCA_025447955.1 Psilopsiagon aurifrons
ATAGTTAGGGTTGGAAAGGACCTTAAGATCATCTAGTTCCAACCCCCCTGCCAAGGGCAGGGACACCTCACACTAAATCATGCCACCCAAGGCTCTGTCCAACCCAGCCTTGAACATTGCCAGAGATGGAGCATTCACAACTTCCCCCAGCAACCCATTCCAGTGCCTCATCACTCTTACAGTAAAGAACTTCTTCCTCATATCCAATCTAAACTTCCCTTGCTTAAGTTTGAAACCATTACCCCTTGTCCTATCACTAAAGTCCCTAATGAAGAGTACCTTCCCAGCATCCCTATAGCCCCTTTTCATATGCTGAAAGGCTGCTATCAGATCTCCACGCAGCCTTCTCTTTTCCAGGGTCAACAGCCCCAACTTTCTCAGCTTATCTTCATATGGGAGGTGTTCCAGTCCCCTCATCATCCTCACGGCCCTCCTTTGGACTTGTTCCAACAGTTCCATGTCCTTTTTATGCTGAGGACACCAGAACTGCACACAATACCCCAAGTGAGGTCTCACAAGAGCAGAGTAGAGGGGAAGGATCACCTCCCTCGACCTGCTGGTCACGCTCCTTTTGATGCAGCGCAGGATACGGTTGGCTTTCCAGGCTGTGAGCGCACACTGAAGCCAGCTCATGTTCATTTTCTCATCTACCAACACCCCCAAGTCCTTCTCTGCAGGGCTGCTCTGAATCTCTTCTCTGCACAACCTGTAGCTGTGCCTGGGTTTTCCCCGACCCAGGTGTAGGACCTTGCACATGGCATGGTTAAACTTCATCAGGTTGGTATCAGCCCACCTCACAAGCTTGTCAAGGTCCCTCTGGATGGCATTCCTTCCCTCCAGTGTATTGACCGAACCACACAGTTTGGTGTCATCGGCAAACTTGCTGAAGGTGCACTCAATCCCACTGTCTATGTCACTGACAAAGACATTGAACAAGACCAGTCCCAACACCGATCCCTGAGGGACACCATTCGTTACTGGTCTCCAGCTGCCCATTGAGCCATTGAGCAGAACTTTTTGCATGCGGCCATCCAGCCAGTTCTTTATCCACCAAGTGGTCCACCTATCAAATTGATGTCTCTTCAACTTAGATACAAGGATGTCGTGTGGGACAGTGTTGAAAGCTTTGCACAAGTCCAGGTAGATGACAACAACTTCTCTCCCCCGGTCCAACAGTTCCATAGCCCCGTCATGGAAGGCCACCAAAATTACACTCTCTCTGTGTGCATGCTGTAAGTTACTCCTGCATGTCCATTTATGTTTCCCCGTTAGCAAGCTCCACACAGTACAAAATTTTCCATGTGATAAGTGGAAAAATATTAAAGCGGTGCTGGAAAAATTTACCCACCACACGCAAGTATTTCACACTGGATTCTAAATGCAGGTCCAAACCCATGAAAATTTCAGGAGGACAAATCAAAGATTTCTTAACCATTTCTCTTCTGTGATGGGATCAATTAACTTCAGTTAACAGCAATAAATGTTGGAATCCTGGGGTTGTCATCAAGTAACATCTATTTAATGGGGAGAAATCTAAATTTCTTGGAGATGTAACACTCTAATCTAGCATAATTAATTTAATCCTCCTTTAAATACATGTAAATACAGATGATTAATTTCAACCAATGTCCATTGGAAATTAAGTATTTGCTAAGCATGTGATACCTGGCTCAACAAAATGCTATGTTAAATGTAATCCTACTGAAGAATGAACTTTGGGGTTTGGTTTTGTTAAATTTATCAGGTACCTAACAGACAGTACACATTAAAATGGAATTCCCTTACGAGTACTTGCAATGATGTTCTGAAATTTCATCTATAACACTAATAGACTAAGAAGAAGAAAAAAAAAAAAAAAGAAAAAAGGGAGGAAAAAAAATTAAAAAAGAATAATCAAAGTTTAAGAACACTTCCTAAAGCAGCATATTATGCTGAAAGATTCAATTTTTATATATATATTTATTTGTAGAAATGATATTTTCTCAATTTCAAAACGCTATCAATATAAAATATTTGCAAGCCACTTGGAAGCTACAGTAGTGAATGCTATAAAAATACCTATTTTGATTAGAATATATGTGGGAGATAGGCCAAAGATTTAAATATTTGCCCATGGAAAATTTACATACATTAATACTGGAACTAAACTACTCTTTCATCTACTGGCCTATGATGAGTTACCTACTCAGGTTACAATGCAGATGGCAACCCAGATGTCAACTATGGAATGCTTGAGTCACTTCATAGACAAAAACATGACTTAATTTTCAAATGCTTTCAAGTGGCCTTTTTCCACAAGAACTAAATCCGTGTAATAAAAAGAAAAGCATGACATCAACTAAGTTCTTCATTGGCAATATCGTGAGATTTTGAAAGGGGGGGTAGTGTTTGACAAAATAAGACTGATTATTTTTAGTCTTTAATACAATTACTCTTACAGTTATGATGATGATTTATTATTATTTTTGTTATTTCTTTTAATTTACATTGGGAAAAAAGCATCCTATCATTTTTACTTTCAGCCCTTAACACCAAATTCTTAGCTGGAACATTCAGTGAAGTTCCACTGAAAGCAATATCTTCCGATGTTTACACACCAAGGCTATAATCCAGACAAGTTTTTAAATCCTCACACCTGCTAGTCTGTGATAACAGTGTGATCCTTTGTGATATCCTGTATTTGATACAGGCTAGACACTTAATAACTTGTATGGCACCTAATGTGTCATCTTGTTAGAAAAGGAGACAAAGCTGAAAAGGCTCTTTATCTGCAAGCTCTTATTTTAAGATAATCAATAAACTCTTCCATAATTATTGCACCCTGGCAGCGTTCAAACAGCAGACATCAGACAAACGGAGTCACATTGGTCCTTCTCTGATCCTCAGGCAAATGAGATAAAAGTTCAGAGGGACTTCATGCCTTAATAACAGAAAGAAGCCAGACAGGGAGTATCAGCCTCTGAGACCCTTCTGCAGCTGTAACTGGGCTTCTCTGTACTGAGCCTCTGTGTCGCCATGCTTTTCTTTTCTGTTGCAGCAGTATCAGAATGCTGACAGTGTGCATGGGATGATGCTCCCATCCCCTCCAAAAAGTTTGACACCCACAAAACCATAGCAAAAGTCCAGCTTAACTTAATGTATGGTCATGAGGTGCTAGGATCTAAATGGAGGATCACTTTCAAAATGGGAGCCTCGTGTAAGGCTCACCATAAAATACATGTACAGCCTTACTCTTGCCTTTGTCTCTATGATTGCTATGCTCTTCTCTCCTTACTTTTTTTCTCTCCAAGTTACTATTTTATCCCACCATTGCAGTATTTGTACACAGTTTTGCAAAATATAGAACATTCTAGGTTGGCTCTTAGAAATTACTGTAACAAAAGTGATTAATAATGATATTAACAGCAGCAATCTTTCAGACCATGCATTTTACTGGGTGATAATTCAAATCCCATCATTTTGCCAAGAGAGCTTATTTAAACTAAAAGGTGTGAAATTAGTTTGCAATTTTCTAGAGAACACATAATTTATTACTTGCATAAGCAGGTGGTAATGCTCATAAATGCATTTTCAAAACTGCAAATGCATAGAAATAAAAATTCATAAATTGGACCTTTTTACTTCACAATTAATCAAAAGATATTTATGTAAATACAATATTACTCAGAAGTTTGACTTCAACATCATACAAAACTTCTTGATGCACTGGCTAGTACACAGCAAACTAAAAAGTAATATTTTGATCTTCTGTTTAGTTTTGGTGAAGATAGTATGTATTTCTCTGGTTTAGACTGTTTCATAAATCATATGAAATTATGTGTGTTCATGGCTGCTTTACTTAGCTGAATAATCAATATAGTGAACTAAGAATATTATACATGAGTGTAGGATTTTCATTCAACTTAACAATTATTCAAAGGTACATAATCATAATAATGTTTTGGTCTTTTTTTTTTTTTTTTTTTTTTTTTTAGCCTTGAAGTTTCATCCTTCTGAAGTCTTTTATGAGAATGCCTCCAGGAAGAGAATACATAGGGAGCAGTGTAAATTCATCTGATATGTATATTTTCTAGTGCTTTTTCAAGGTTGACCATATATATTTACTTGGTAAGATGTCTTCAAAATTCCTGGTACAAGTGCAGCTACTCCGTAGATCTGAAATGCAAAGTCATCATTCTGTTTATGTGGATTAGAAAGCTAAGTAGGCAAAAATCCTTTCCCATTGTAGATTTGCAGTTAAATTTGATTTAATTAAAAAAAAAAAAAAAAGTTGGTTTTGCTATCCTTTTTAAGGTCTACATCAAGTTCCAGTGTAAATCATCTTTCCAGTCAATCATATTGTGGATCAGAATTTATAGCTACAATTCCCCAAATGTGTTTATTCTTTATGCCTAAGTAGTCCTGCTGAGTTCAGTGTTTTGCCGATACGTAAAAAGTGAAAACATGAACGTAGGTGTGTGTAGGATTGGCTCCTTAGTTGTCTGAATACCTTTGTTCACTTCAGCAATCTCATGACTCCGTGTAGCTGCCTATTCACAAAAAGCAAAGAATAGGTAGTTCAACTACTTTAATGAATGAGTGAAATGAAAAGCTTCTAGTTAGATTTTGCATTAGCATCAACATTAACCTCTTTTACCCTCAAATTCTTAGTGCCTTTCACAATATTTGTGACATCTGCTAAAGAATGCATGAAGCAATGAAATAGTGATATTCTGTACCCATTTTTGCTTTCAAAAGTTTCCTTAAACTTTTAAAGTTAGCAATGAATATTCAGTTATGAATATTCAGTTATGCCTTGCATTTTGTGGGCTGCAATTTTATTAGAATCAAACTGAGGTCATATACAATTTGGCTAAGGCAAAACTCTCCTCATTTGTTAAAAGCTGAGGCAAATTTTTGGACAAGTGTTTGATTCTGGAAGGACATACAGAATTACATAAATAGTGAGAAAACTTACAATTGGAGAAACATTTTAAAATAAGTAGCTAGACAAAATGCAGCTGTCTGTCGTTTAAGATACGGTTCATTCCCTGAATTAGTGAAAGGCAAGAAAGAATTTCAATTACAAGCATTATCCATTATGTATATTAAAAGCTTTTCATTTTCACTGGTGTCAACCACAGCATGCACACAACTATTGACTAGAAGCCTTTCATGAGGAATGGATTAATAGCATTTCTCCCTATGGCAGATATAACTATTTAACCTATAAGTCAGGAAAACTTCAGATACTTAAACTGTTAATACTGCTCTTCATTCTCCTTCCATGCTTCTCCTTCCTTTATAGGAGGAAAGCCTTACACAGGAGGAAAACAGTTTTCACTGCAGTACAGCACATTCATTATATACCTTGATTTTCTAAGTGCCCCCTTGCTACATGGTCTTCTTGTTCTTGGTGCATATAATTAGAAGCATATTTGCATTGTAGTCTTGCTTCAAAGGGAGGTATATTAAGGCAGATTCAGTGTGGCTGTATTATCTAGATCTTTACTCATCCTGCTACAATCATGTCCACAAAGCTGCGGGAGTAACCCTTTTTTCACATGAATTGGTACAAATCTTGACCACCTAGAACAGTCTGAAAATTGTTTTCACTTTTCATATAGAAGACCAAACTTATTATGGCCTTATTATGGCATCATGATCACATATGCATGTTGCAGTTCAAATGCCCGAGTTCATACTTCCTTCTACAGGCTGTTTTCTGCTGTAGATGTTTTCTACAGAGCATGGTCAGAGTATTCTCCTATCTTTTCTCTCCAGTAAAAGAAAAGCGTTTAACATGCATCTACTGAGCTGTAGGAAACCTCCAAATGACTACCCTAGAAGAATTTGGATGCTCAAAGAAGTGTTGACTGTGAAGTAATTCTGTAACTGTTTAAAGTGGCACCCACCTGATAAACTGCTATGAAGTCTGAAATATATCTTTCCATTTTGTTTTCAAAAGTTTAGTGTGCCTTGAGCTATAACAATACAGCAATTAAAGACAATCTGTTATGAAACAAAAACAAAAAAACAGGTGAAACCATGCCTCACTCCTAAGTTGTTGGAGTTAAAGGACCTTCTGAGTTCACCCAATTTTAAGGAAACATTTGCTTATTTGGCCCAGAGAAATTAAAACAGAGATGCAATTGTAGCATGGCATTACTACTTTATGCGCTGTTGGCTAAGGAAATACCATGCCTTGTCTATACTAGACTGAGTAATTAATCCTAATGGACACTGGACCTGTGAAGACTGGCATAAACAAATAATATTTTACTAAAGCACTGATTCTTGAAAATCTCTTTGCTTTTCGTATTTAACTTCCCAAGTAAATGTTCATAAGTGTAAATGTTTCTTAATAAGTGAGTAGTAGTTCCAAATGTCAGAGAAATGAAACACAAAACTAAGCACAAGCATATTCATGAATATGCCTGGTTGGCTTAACACAGATGTCATTGACATTCGGCACTCACCACACGCCATGAAGCTTCAAACAGATTACATAAAATAGATGGAGAGACCAGTGATAGATTATTCATTGAGTGTCAACCCCCACAGGGAGAGGGCTTATATTCTGCTGATTATTATACTCCCTCATGATAAAGGTTAACTGTAAAGAAATGCAAACTGCCCTCCCATTCAAGTAATAGCAGGGTCTGACTGTGACTACTTTGATAGATTTAAATGACATGGGAAGCACCAAATGTTGCAGTTACCTAGGCTAAGACCTCACTGAAAAAAAATCAATCCCAAACCAGCAAAAAGTCCCCCACAGGGTACTTAACAAAGCCAGCCTCCAGAAAGCTTTCCCATTGTGCAAAATGAAAATTTAACTAAACAGAAATCATCAAGAACAGACAATGCCCTTATACATAGCTTCAACAGCAAATCAGAGGCTACAGAACCTTAAATCTTATTCCCTCATAGATCAAATGAGCTTGATAACTTGATGAAAGTCATGTATCAAGTTATTCTACTTTCACCTACCACCTTCCCCACATAGTAGTTTTAAAATATCTTGGTAGAAAGTAATTCATTGTGAAAACAAAACCATTTCCATGTCAAATTTAAACTGCAATAAAATTAGGCTTCTGGAAAGCTGCTTGTGAATGTGAGCTGCTTTAAACTCATGGTTCTCCTGGTAAAGGCAGCTGCAGGTTGAAGCACTCCTATCTCTACCTGGATTTCATTAAGAGGCTAATGTAAGCAAATGCTAATCACTAATTTGAACAAATGCCAATTTCTGTGAAAATACACATTACTAGTAGTGAAAGCAAATCTCTCAATTGGTTGGGCTAAACCTGGGCAGTTTGCTAGATAAAAATGTTAAAGTTGACATTAGACAGACGAGTTAGTGGGTTGCAAGCACAGAAACATACTGAAATATTTTGGCACGCAAACAATGTAAAATATTTATGTACTATCTGGCAATATTTTAAAAAAGTGTCAGTCCACCATACTGGTCTTTAATGTATCATTAACTCTCTTGGAGTTTGCGACTAGAGAACTCCAGATCTCTCACATCTAAGCCAATACTTTGCAGTTCATCTCATCAGCATAGTTTTAATGGTCTGAGCAATATGTATATATAAAACCTAGTCTTATACACATAAAGACTATATTCAGATCTATAAGTGAAGTTCAACATGCACACCACCCTATCTAATCAGGATTCAGCAAATTAGCAGAGAATAACCTAACCTTAGGAAGTGGGAATTATGTGAAGGAGACAGCCAACACAAAAGAAGAAAAAATATAAAAAAAAAAATAAAATTTGCTTGTAAAGATAGGAATAAAAACTTGTATATCCAAAATAGGACAAAAGAATATGTGAAAAGATGTTGAAAAATTGCTATCCTTTATCACAGGGACTTGTTTTGCCAGTAGATCTACAGAGATATGAAAGGTGATTAGAGGATTAAAAAGAACTTAGAGAAACTAAGACAGAAAAAGATCTCAGAGTTGAACCTTGGAGGGGTAATTTTTACAGATTACCATTACTGTGCAGATTCCATTTTTGAGAAGGGGAACTGAGCAGAGACTTTGCACTGCAACTAAGCCCAGGACCCAAAAGTGGCAAAGTATCTAATTATTTCCAAGACACAGCATACCTTAAGGCACACAAGATCTAACGCAGAGAACTAAGTTGTATGAATGGTGAGGAGAGAGTATTAAGCAAGGATATCTGCAGAGAAGCAAGGCCAAGTATATACAGTGTGATTAAGTCCGTATTCTATTTTGTTTGCTTTAAAGATACGAGTTTTTAGGCATATCCACAGACCCATGATCCACCTTTTCGAAACCTGTTCCATGTCCTGTCTCCCTCTGCACAGATGCTTTGCAGAAATGACAGCACCTTCATAGCTCAGGAATCACAGCAATCACTCCCGCACCAATCAACAAGTCTGTTTTGCACTGCTTTTTTGAGCTAAATTTATCCTGCTGCAGAGGAACTCTCTGAAGTCTTTACTTAAAATTTCAAACAAGGAAAGCTTAGGTGAGACTTAGACAATGCAGATCACTTGTACCCACATTCTCAAGCTCAAATGATATTCCTCCCAGAAGGAAATGTAAATATTATCTTTAAAGCAGAGTGCAGGGCATTTTTGTTCAGTAATGCATTTTTCAGCAGCTCAGGGGTCTGAGTTTCCACAACACCTCCTGCTAACGGAATGTGTTCTTTTCAAACACTCAACATAGAACTGTTTTCTCATTTAGAAGTTTTGACCAAATACACATATTCTGGCAGTCACAACTCAAGGCAAGACTTGTCAATGTTTTTCAGACATGCCAACGGTATCAAATGAGATTCCCTAAACAGCGACCCAGTCCTTCAAACTCTTCGTTTAGAGTATGGAGATCTTGAAGAATCCCATGTTAAGTTGGATACAACAAAATAGAACCAATGGGAACCTATTTCTCACATTTCTACTAGTCTTGATAGTCCAGATCAACAGCACTTCATCCTCAAAAACAAATCACATCTGCACCATAGTTAAGAGCTCATAAGAGCTCATGCCAATTGTCCTTACAGCCACTTTTCTTAGTAAAAGAGCTTATTTTTTTAAGATTTTGCAACAGTCAGCAAAGCTGATGAAATGAGTTTAAAGGTGGAAGAATAAACACTGTTTTAAAAAATCTTACCTATCAAAATCTTGAAGAAGGGGAAGATAAGGGATTTTACAGAAAAAGTGGAATGCCTACTCCAAAAACGTTGAAATTCAATGATAGAAGTGCAAACATCAGGTTCTGCTACCCATGTGGGTAGCCCATCTTGGGTGAGGCACAACACTGGTGTCAGTGCTGGTGGAAAAAAAGTGCTGCCACCCTTTTCAAATGAATATGATCTGACACTTCTTGGATACTGTAAGGCTTCAAGGTATCTCCTTTCCTATTTACACCAGTGGTTCATGTCACAGTACTGGATTCATTCAGCTGAGTGTATTTAGTTCGCTTAGTCTCAAATTGACAGCTTCTCTGTTACATGACTATTCTGACACGAAAATGGAACACAGTTAAACATACAGCTGGAGAAGGTACAATTTTCCCCCACCCATGGGAAAACGTGGCGAAGCAGAACACTAGTTATCAAATGAAAACTCCATGGATATCAATGCCTAGGAAAGGTGTCTTTCCTTACAATTCAAGCAGGAAGCCTTACGTTTAACTCAAATTTTGTTAAAAACAAAAAAGCCATCAAAACATGCAAAAAAAAACCATACCTCTTTAACAACAAGTTATCATTAGCTTCAGCTCTAGAGTACAACAGTATCTATACCTAGAGGGAATTAATGTCCTTGTGCATATACACTCTACTTTCAAATCTTCTGTATTCTCCTATGCCTCAACAAAGTTCTGTTCATTAATTTCTTATCAAATCAAACCAGCATCACTTGTAGTTTGCTATACTAACATCTTCAGGAAAAAAGAGCTAAATATTCCAGAACCCATTTCATACACACTTGTATACACCCCCAACTACTCACATATGTATGCAGGAACATGCAATTTTCAATTTTTTATGAATGAGACACAGAAGGAGACACTCAGGAAGATGAAGTGGGCAGGATTCATTTCTTTAGCAGAATGTTTTCATTCATGATTCAACAACCCTAAAAGAGACACTACAGCAACACCCAGAACACAAGCAGCCCCTCAACTGTCCTATACATTCATACCATAACAGCTGAGCACCAGTGAATCAACAACCTCAACTCCTGTCTTGCCACTTGATTTGCTTTACAGTCGGATAGATAAATGGTTTGGGAGACAGAGAATTGGACCTTAAGTTTGGGTATGAAAAGAGAGAGGTCTTAACAAAAAATAAGGAATGACTGTGATGGACATTATAGATTTTTGCATTTGACTTTATGCCCAGTGATAACCGGAGATGGGCGACTTAGATTGTGACAATTTCTGTGAAATTATTATCTTGTAAATGTATATAATTTCCATGAATAGACCTTTGAACACCTGTATTCAGAATCTGAACTTGTTTAAAGAGGCAAGTACTATAAAGTTCCACTTGTATCTCATGTACAGTTCAGTTCCCATTGAAAAATCTGGCTTACAATGTTTTGTCTGAAGGAGAAAGGTAAAGGAGTAACATTTCTAAGAGCTGGCACAAGCTACACAATGTAGCTCTCTTTCAGGTCCGCTTGCTGCTCTTCCAATCACAATGACCAAGTACAATCAGTTCTGTCTCATTAAACATGACTGGCATGAATTCCATCAGTATTTCAGCATTGTGAAAGTCCCTGAAATTAAAGTGCAACCCATGCCCAAACCCTATTTATTTAGCAATGCTTTACACGCTTTCTGTTCCTGTGAGCTCCCTTGATTAACTATACATCTATGATACTAACTCATGCTTTCCAAACTTATGACACAGTCCTGGAATACTGAAATGTCATCTGGTTTTTATAGCATCAGGTATGCCCTCATTATGCTTTTGGAAGGCAGAGCAGAAAACTGAAAAACAATTACAGCACCTGATTGAGGGAAGGCTCAGCATGCAGAAGCTTCAACTTGGAGCAGCAACAGGCACAAAGAGGGCCTCAAGTCCTCGACAGGACTTGCTCAGGAGCCGGCAGCTCAGCTGTGGCAAGGAGCTGACTCACAGGGGGTGGTGCCAGAAATAGAGGCACCAGACCTGACTGGGTAAAAACTGCCCCAGGGAGCGCGAGCGACCAGGAGCGCAGCGATATGGTGGGCTCGAGGCAGTTTGCACAGCAGATCGCGAGGGCAGGTGAGTGGGATGGTGAGCTGTATGTCCAGGGCCTGGTCTCGGAGCTCTGCTCTGACTGCCCTGGCGGTGGTCAGTGTAGGCACCCAGACAGAGCCGATGAGAGGGGAGGATGCGGTGCAGAGCTCGGGGTGCAGA
>JAOEHY010008942.1:0-15794 GCA_025447955.1 Psilopsiagon aurifrons
TCCTTGGCCAGGCCAAAATGTACTAAGCAGTAACTAAAACATTGGTGTTATCAGCACTGCTCACAAGCCGAAAGTCCGAAGGAAAAAAAAAAAAAAACAAAAAACAACACAGCTCCACACTGGCTACCAAGAAGGAGAAAAACGACTGCTACTGCCGAACCCAGGACAGGTCTACCTTTTTTTTGATTTCTTAACATGAACAAATTTAGGAGCAGAAATTAAATATTGAACTAAATGTTGAGAAATTACTGCTGCTGTTTGAAGCTTGTGAAAATCTCTTTGATACAAATGAGCTCTCTAATTTGACACCACCCTTGCCTTTCCACTCAACATCTCTGACTTGTTTCTTGATATACCCTGGTTTTGCATCCTTGCTGTATTATTTTATCATTTCCCTCATTTTTGCAAATTCTTACTACTTGTCTAGAGGGCAAGAAATCTGTGAGAGTTTACCCATTTCTTTCTTAGGAGTATCCTTCCCTTTCATATGCCTTCTGTGACCAGTTGATAATTTCTTGTCTTTGATCTGGCAAATTCAGTGTTTCTTCGTATGAAAAAAGAGACAAGTTTTCCTCAAGTTGACTGGGTTCAAAATCAGTGCACAGTGTTGCTCTGATCAGTGAATACAATTTTTATCCTGCTTGTAATGGGATTATGTGCTCCTACTTAAACTCTCTTCCAATCTTATTCAACTTGGATATGTCTAAGATTCCTTCCTTCAAATCTGTATTTTGTTTGACAAAGTGATCTTATATCCAAAGTGATCCCTGAAGGACTCTCCAAAATCGTCATTTGTTTGATTTTTCACATCAGCCAACAAAGATACCATGTAAGCTTTCATAGTACACATATTACACAAACTGGTGTGTTTATTTGTAATTCCACTGTCTCAATATTTCTCTATGTAAAAATATGCACTGTAGGTCTAGACGTAGACTGGCTATCATAGGAGAATTTTATTGGTTTGAATTTAAGTATTTTTATAAGGTAGAAAATCATCTGGTAAACAGTGATGTTACGCAGTGGTGAGCAGGTGTCAATCCTCACTCTTCTACAAGAATGGTGCTTACATTGTCAGAAAATGGGTGTGCTTTACTGTCTTGCTCTAGCAAGAGAGGGACTCTCAGAAAACACTGTCCCATCCTGATACCTATTGTTTTTGCTAGCCTTAAAATTTTATAATTTCAGTAATAAGAGCAGCTTTTGCTTGAGTGTTTCTTGGGCAGTCTCAATTATATTTGGCAGGTTTTAGTAACTTGCCCCACTATTAAAAATAAAATTTAAAAAGTCATATTTTATCTAGCTGCTGTAAATTTCTTCTTATATTTTCATGACTTGCTAAATTATCTCAATAAGCTACTTCAGTTCTCTGCTTGTGACATTGGATATAACTGCACTTCAGAATCATCAGCATTTTCTTCATCATTAAAAAATAACAGAAAAAAACAAACTAGAACAGTGGTCAGGAGTTTATTAATGTAGAAATAATTTTCAAAAGAAAACTTAAAGATAAGCCTGATAATGACTTTAACAAAATGAAAAGTGCTTTCGTATCTTAAGGAACTAGATCAAGTTAGAAAGAAATCTGCTTTTCCTACATTTCTTTCTCCTTTTTCATTTTAACAGCATAATTTGATCACTTTAGGGGAAAAAAAAAAAAAAAAAAAGACTTTCACTAAGATTACAAACACTGCCTTTTTTTCTTTTACTTTCAATACAATTAAAATAATTTGACCTCAAGTAAAACAACATTGTCAGATAACTTATGATTTAGTCCTTCATACTTCTGTACGTTTGATGCATTTTTTTCAATAGCTAATCTTGTTTTAGTTCAGTTGCTCACAATAGCAGATACCTTCTTTAATTAACAAATTAAAAAAGAGATTTTCAGAGCTCCTTATCTTTCTAGCTTTGTTATCCCATCTGTGCCTGTCTTGAATGGAGCTAAGATATGTATAATGCTGATTAATTTTGTACAACACTAGAGCTTTTAAGCCAGGTATTCAAATCCTTTTCCTAACTCAAATACATTCTAAAGCTTAAAGTCATTAGTGCTAATGAGTAATTTAATTTACTTTAAGTTAATTAAACTATATTCAATTCAGTTACATGAAGGCACTCTAGCAGTTTTTGAAAATACATACAACATTAATATCCATGGATTTAAGGAAAATATTGTTCATTATATTGTAGATTCACAAAGGGATAAGGGTTTCTGGAATCCTTCAGAAGACTCTGGAAAATATAATGGTTAAAAACAAACCACACAGCAACAATGAAAAGTAAAATTACCATATAAAATAGGATTTCTGATTGAACAACGAAAACTAGATGACATTTAAGAGTTTTCAGATACAACAATATCAATAGATAACTATGAAAGTAATTTTCAAAAGGAATAAATTAGGATCTGGAAGGAAAAAAAGACACAAAACAAAACTTAGTTATGTCAAGGGTTGCATGTTTCCTTTGAAGTTTTACATGAATTTTACATGGGGTAAAAAATGTATACATTTCTGTTATTACCTTTCTAGGTACATGTCTAGGTTCATGGTCCATTTTTTCTGTAAAAAAAATCTACTGAAACAAAAAAGGAGAAGGTACATTGCCATGAAGTTCTCTTTATTAAAATACTATTTCAAAATTTAGAAATTATATGGAGTTCTGTTCATAACAACAGTAAAGACTAACATTGAAAAAAGGTAGTAAGTTGCTATGTGTGGTACAGCTGTATTGAAATTCTATCTCACTTCCCGAAAGCTTGTTATAAAAACAAAACAAAACAAAACAAAACAAAAAAAAAGAAATGTCACACATTTGGAGCAATTGCATAGATATACAATAGGATGCTTGACAGTAATAAAAAATAACTGAATTTATTTTCTTATAGCTTTTTCAAGTATGTGAAGAAGATGAGAAGATGATCGATCTATAAAAAAAGATAAAATGTCAGAAAGAGTAAACAACTTAAAATTCAGGGAAGAGTATATAATCAGATCAATGAGATAGAGTTAAAAATAGAAGTCAGGGGAGAAATAAGTGGCACTTGCGGTCTGTACACCATTATTTGACCCAAATGAGTCAGTAAACAACCTAGAAAAAAAAAAAAAAGTTGTGAGTGACAGAAGGTAGTTTGCCGTGTCAAGCTATATTTTATACTTTCGATTTACTCAGAATGCAGTGATCAGTCTCTTTAGCTATGCACTTTAATTTTTTTGTTACAATAATTGGATAGAGTTATCGAATCATAGAGTAGTTTAGTTGGAAGGGACCTTCAAAGGTCATCTGGTTCCAATCCCCTGCAATAATCAAGGACATCTTCAACAAGATCAGGTTGACCAGAACCATATGCAGCCTGGCCTTGAATGTCTCCAAGGACGGCACATCCATCACTTCTCTCGGCAACCTGTGCCAATATTTTAACACACTAATTGTAAAGAATTTCTTCTCACACCCAGCCTGAATCTCTCCTCTTTTAGTTTAAAACCATCACCCCTCATCCTATCGCAGCAGACCATGGTAAAAAAATCCTTCCCAGTCTTTTATATCAGCCCTATCTATGGACAGAAATAAGGTCTCCCCAAAGTTTTCTCTTCTCCAGGATGAATTTATGGTATTATTACATGCAATAAGGCTCTGGCTTACCTTTGTGTAGGTAAGAATTGGAAATACGGGAAAAGTGTATGTACATCCTACATAGGACTGCAAACAACAGTGGATTGTAATGGAATGCTGGCTATTTCATACACTTATGGTATTTAGCAACATCAGAGTGTATAATCCCTGTCTTCACATGAGCAGAGCATAAAAAGAACTGTCCTGGGCCTGAGGTGAGCTTTAAGTAATACAGTATAGAACTTATTTTTCTACACCCTAGATTGTTCAATCTTGTTTCTCACCTACTATTAAGGTTCTCCTGCTTTGTACTCTAAAAGTTACCTACATAAGAAACAACAACAAACTGTAATGGCATGCATCCCAGTGGTTTACATGGCAACATTAAGATTTTGTAGTGGCAATAAAAGAAAATCCATCACACATCCCATTCTAAATTCAGCACACTTGCATTGAACAGCATTTCAAACCCTTGAGCATGTTTATTCCTCTTGATCTAATGCCAAGAAAGCAGGATGCTCTCTTTTTTGTATCAAAGTATATGAAAAGAAAAACTAATTCGTACAATCTGCTGCAATTTGAGATTAATAGGAAAAAAGAACATTTTAAAGTAACTCCCAATGTCTTCATTAAACTTCCTTTGAAAGCATATGGAGACGCGAGAAATATATGGAGCATTATTCCCTCACATTCCGCACAATATAAGTCCTTAACAGCTAACCAGTGAAACTGAAAAAAAGATTTTTTTCTTAGGAAGATTCAATTTAAAAGAATTTCAGACCCTGTGATGAAAGCAAGTGAAGTGCATACAGGATCTTATTCTGGCCAGAGGGTATTTAACATAAATTAACATTTACTTAAATTCTTAAACAAATAAAACAGACATTGAGATTTCCCTCTCAAACTATTCCAAGGTAATTCTTTGTTTAAAAGATCTGTTGGTGTTCACGTGTTTCTACACCTCAAAGAGCAATACGCCTGAAATTGTGGTTTTGAAAGCTGACAATCTACTCTTCATTAAATAAATGCAAATGTTGTAGGCCAGACTGAAAGAAATTGGAGATTTCATGATAGGGCAAGAAGTAATGGCTTTATACTAAAAAAACATAGATTCACAAGGAAGATAGTTTCCACAATTAGGATGGTGAAACACTGGAACAGGCTGCCCAGAGAGGCTGCAGATGCCCTGTCCCTGGAAACATTCAAGGTCAGTTTGGATGAGGCTCTGAGCAACCTGCTCTAGTGGAATATGTCTCTGCACATTCGAGAGGGGCTGGACTAGACGACCCTTAAAGGTCCCTTCCAACCCAAACTATTTTGTGATTCTGTGATTTTATAGTAATTTAGAATCTGATATACTGGACTGAATACCAGTGTGAAATTAAAGTGAAGATCCAACAGGGTAAAGTGATATCCCGTAGCATCTGACTGGTTTGCTGCAATTTTTTCCATGGCCATGAACCATGATCAGGACACTGATCCAGGTTTTAGAAAATAATTACCTGTGAGGAAAACTTTACTGCCAGTGTGATCCCATGCCTCAACGTACAGGTTCACCTGGCAGCACCCTTGCATATAATTCATCACTACAAAAGGCATGCAGCTTCATTCACTTCTCTAACATGCACTCGAACCTCCATTTCCTGGATTTCCTACCAATTAGGCACTAAAGTTCCCCACATTTAGAGAAATCTTACCAAGAAAGGCATGAATCTCACCTGGGGGATACACACAGTGTGTCTGTCATCATTATCTGTGTCCTACAAACTGCATAGATAAGAAGCACAAAGGCAGCAGCAGAAAAGAGTGGTGCAGAAGGCTAGTAAGCTCTCAAATACTGATCCAGGCAAACTGCACAAATGTCAGTGCATCTCTGTAGAAAGGACTTTTGGGGTTGTTTTGGTTTTTTTTCTTGTAAGATCTGTTTTTAGGTCTCCCCAGAATCTTCTCTTCTCCAGGCTGAACAAGCCCAGATCTCTCAATGTGTTTTCCTAGGCGAGGTTCTCCAGCCTTTGGATCATCTTCATGGACCTCCTCTGGACTCACTCCAACAGGTCCCTGACCTTCTCATGTCAGGACCCCCAGGCTGAGCACAGTATTCCAAATGGGGTTTCAGTTCTTGATATCTCAGATTTGCCTATACTGTCTGCAACAGTGGCCAAAGCACCCTTACAGCATCTTTTTGTGAATGCCTCTTTTTTTTTGTTGTTCATTGAATATGAATTCCAAAGATCCCTAAAATATCTGTGTGATTACTGCAAAAACAGTATTCTTTCTACAATTCACTTCTGCACCAGCACTCAACTTGAGAAATGTCCTATATAGTAAAAACAAATATAATAAGATATGGGAAATTTACAAGTAATGCATTTATGAATGTTATGAACTCTGCAGGAATCTTCACCTCAGTGTTCAAGAATCTGGTTATTGCTTGGAGAACACAGACAAGTGTGTCAGTACTATGTAAATTTCCTTCAGGACGAAGCCTCAGTGCTGTTCCTTTTCTGACATGAGCTCTCCCAGTCCTCAATGCAATTTATACCTATATCAAAGCAAAAGAATTTTCTGGTAAATCCATAGGGCAAGGAAAATAAATCAAGAGTACTACCTGGCATGGCCCAGAGAAATAACTCTTTTTGAAATTCAGAATTCATTATTAAATAGTAAGAAAAAATCTGTACTTCAATTCATTATTCACATTTTTTTCCAAGCATTACAGCAATTTACAATGTTTAATCTGCATACAGAAATGTGTTTCTTCATGCGCTGTTACCTGGCAAATGAAGTTGCAGTCTCCCTCATTCTCAAATACAGACTGATTTTGTAGTCAGTACAAAAATTGGAAGACAATAGAAAAGTTCATACCACACACAAAGAAAAAAAAAAAAAATCAACAAAAGCAACCTTGAAAATAATTAAGATTTTTGCTTCCATTCAAAATTATCATAGGTTTATTGGGTTTGTTTTTTTTTTTTTTTTCTCTGTTGGAGGTTGGTTGTTGTGGAGTTTTTTCTGTGGATTTTTTTTTTTTTTTCTTGTTTTTCTGTGTAGTGACTCAGTGCTTTTCAGTTAGATTTCACATTTTTTTTTGCCATCTCTGTAATAATACAGCCCTGAGGTTTCACACACTGTGGACTCGGACACCAAGTTCCTAAAAAGTTCAAATCTACAGAAAATTCTGTCTGCAGACACCCTGGCATTAAACTAGGTTTGCATGGTATGAATAAATTAAATCCTATTGTTACATCCTTTTGAAGCTCAGGAAAGGAAACTTAAGCTAAGACATTCTAGATTTCAAGGCAAATTATCACAAAAAAATTGAGTTTTAAAGAGATAAAAATGAGATTTTCACTTTTATGGAACAATTATTTCTAAACCTCCCACAACTTTCAAACACTAAAATTCAATACAAGAATTTTTCACAATATTATTGGGTTTTACGTAGCCAAGATGGAATTGAGTTTATAGCTGAATTTAAATACATCCTAGAATTTAAATGTATAGGGATTTTTGTTTTTATTTTTTTTTAGGTTTAAGAAGTTAAAATAAAATGGAAGGATTAGAGGACACTAGTAGAGCTAAATCTGTGAATTTAAATTTTCAAGTTTTCTTGTGTTGGAGGCCCAGAACTGAACACAGTACTCCAGGTGGGGTCTCACGAGAGCAGAGTAGAGTGGAAGAATCACGTCCCTCAACCTGCTGGCCACACTTCTTTTGATGCAGCCCGGTATATGCTTGGCTTTTTGGGCTGCACGTGCACACTGCCAGCTCACCCTGAGCTCCTCATCAACCGACACCCTTAAGTCCTCTTCAGGGCTGCTCTCAAATCAGTCTTCCCCCAGCTTGGATTTGTCCTGACACAGGTGCAGAACTTCACACTTTGTCTTGATGAAGTTCATGAAGTTTGTTCAGGCCAACTTCTCGAACCTATTAAGGTCCCCCTGGATGTCATCCCTTCTCTTCAGTGTGTTAACTGCACCACACAGCTTGATGTGCTAACTGAGGGTGCACTCAAACACACTCTCCATGTTGGTGACAAAGATGTTAAACAGTGCTGGTCCCAGTACACACCCCTGAGGAATGCCGCTCATCATTGATCTCCTCTTGGATATTGAACTGTTGACCACCACTCATTGAGTGTGACCATCCAGCCAATTCCTTATCCACAGAGTGGTCCATTCATCAAATCCACGTCTGTCCAGTTTAGAGACAGAAATGTCATAGAGGACAGTGCAAATGCCTGGCACAATAACCTCACATCATGCATAATCCCATATGGCTGACTGAGATAACTACTGTCACTCCTCCTTTATCCACCACTGCCATGGCCTCATCACAGAAAGCCTTGGAGGACAAGGGTTAATGAATATGAGTCTGCATCTATATGTTTTCAAAGGGCATCATCCACTTGGTCTTTCAGCTCAGGTGGCCTGAGGCAGACCACCACTGCAATGTCCCCTGTCCCTGCCTTCCATTTAATTCTGATCCATAAACTCTCAGTCGGCTTCTCATCCAGCCCCAGGCAGAGCTCTGTGCAGCTGCTCACTGACATAGAGGGTGATAGCCCCTCACTGTTTCCCCAGCCTGTCTTTCCTGAACAGCTTGTATCCTTCTATTCCAACACCCAGTCACATGGGCCATCACACCATATCTGAAGGATGCCATCATAGCCCTCCAGGTGTGGGCGTTTCTCTTAACTCTTCTTATTCCCCACACCATAAATGTTTGCATAGAGGAATTTAAGTTGGACCACTGAAGAAGCCAACTTTTTGGCTGGAGTGCCTGGAATTCCTTTGTGTTGTTTTTTCAGGTGATTTCCTGCTGGCCTGTGTTCCCTTGCCAGGCTCTGGGCATCCTCTACTGGCACCAGCATCAGATTGGTAGCCGTGGGATGGATTGATGTGATGAGTAGTCTTCAAAAGTTTGAAAATATAGTAGTTATCAAATGAAGAGGGAATCTGGGGGAAGTCTCTCACTGGCTCCTTAAGGAAGAAATGCTTTAATATTTCTCCAAAAGAGGTGTGAAACCAAGCCTGTCACACCTAGGATACCCTCTGAAATCAAGCATGCTGAGCAGTGGCCAGTTGCACTTCACTTCCGGATGCTGTATACCTGCTGCCCTGGTGTAACTGCAGGATGAATACTGTATTGCGTGGCTTTCAGATTCAGCACACTTTATATCTGTTCACAGGATCTGCACACGTAGATTAGGAGGTACCAAATGATATCCTAAGCAGCTCATCAGCAGAATGACCATGATCTGACAAGGTCCAGGATGTTGTGCTACACATAGCCTCACATTCGGAGGTACCCAATACATAAAAGGAGGACAAGAAGGAAAGTTCTTGTGAACTGTGGCACAGCATTGAGGATATAGCTTAGATAGTATCCTAAAGTGGGATAAGAATATCTAAATACTTTAAAAATTGACTGTTTTACCTCTAAATCTCTCTAATGATCAGCACTGTCCAATTTTAGCACTGATTTTGCTTAATGTGAAGCTCATTTTATTTGAGCCTCAGAGCATGTCAGGATCCTAGTTCCAAGGCAATCAAGTCAGTCAGCTGGGGAGTCTGCCATTGCCTCGGTGGCCCAGAGAAAAGGTCTCACAGTTAACTACAAGTCAGTAGCATAGTCATGACCTTGGAAAAGCATGAAAAGTTTGACTTCCAATCTAATTGTAAGAAAAGTCTTTAGGATTTTTTTTTTTTCAAAATTAACTAAATCTTAAAGAAGTAAAGACCAGCACCTGACTACAGGCAGGTCACATTCCTATGCCAAAAAACTTCCCTTTCTCCAATATGCATAATGTTTTTATTACACACTTGCTTGTATTGTTGTCATGCTGCCCACACTACCAACAGAAAATAAAGCCACAGGAAACTGTACCTGAGCCTTCATTAACACAAAATAATATAATCATAAAATTATCGAATAGTTAGGTTTGGAAAGGACCTTAAGATCATCTAGTTCCAGCTCCCCTGCCATGGGCAGGGACACCAAGTCATACAAAGTAGTTAAATTACCTGTTCATATAGTAAAAGATGTGAAATCTGAAATCTCAGTTTTTTGTAAGGAGGATTATAAACATATCAGCAAGCACACAAGAAGTTAGGGAAAAAAACAGTTAAAAATAATGTTTGACAGAGTTAATTATGGTTTTAAATACCAGTACAGCACAGAAAGTTTGAAAGAAGAAGCTTGCAGTGAGAGATAACTCCAGGTAGTCTTATTTTCCTAAAGATGAAAGGGGACTATACCTGTCCTGAAACTAGAGTGGAATCTTACATCGTATCAAAGGGCACTTTATAACACCGGCCTTTGAATCTTGCTGCAAGTGTAGAGGGTGTCATCTACCATGTCACCCATGCTGGAAAGGTGCTGAGGTGATCCCAAAATCAGAGCTCCAAAATGCTGTGCATCTCCTGTCACTTGTAAGAACATGACCTGCACCTACATTCAGGATGTATGTCACTATTCTGAATAATTACAAGGGCAGACTACAAGCTTGTATCATAACCACAGAAAAATTACTCCATTTAAAGTAAATCCAAATAAACCTGGCACATATTATCCCCTGTGATAGGCAACTGCTCTCATCAGTCAAACACACAAAAGAATAAATACTTTTTTATCCTTTCCCTTAAATGTCACAATTTTGCAATCACTTGTGTCTACAGGTGCTAGAAATACATCTGTAAGTATATGACTCTACGGCTTAAATTTATTTTCAAAGTGATCTGTGCAGCTACTATTTTTTTTGTAATATTAAACCTATCTCATCACCACATCCAGAGATATCTTTACATTACAGAACCCAGAGAAAAGCGAGTTATGCTAAGCAGAAAAGGGAATGTGAGATGAAAACTCCCTTAACCCACAGGATTAAGTTTTACATCATTCTTCAGACCAGAATCTGTTCCTGCATCTAATCGGCACTATTAGAAGGATTGAGCTGCACTGAGCTAGTTCTCAAAGCCAATGCCATATTTTCATCACTGATTACTTTGCATTTCTAGTCAGTAACAGTCCCAAATTTTCCATCATTTACTGTCTCCTTCAATGTCTCCTACTGCAAAAAAAAAATCTAAAGCCTCAGAGAACTTGCGCCAGTTCTGCTCCCAATGGATAGTCCTAGCTCTTTTCCCTCCATATTTTTCCCATATATCAGTTATATATGTATACTCTCTATTTGCCTGTAGGCTGGCTTCCAATTCAAAGAGGGTGCACTGTGTTAGGGCGTCGTGCTGCCATCACGACACTGCCTTTGGAGCTGTGAACGGCCTTTTCCTGTGTTTTTGCCCTTCCAGTGCTCCTGTGTTCCTCCATACCAAAGGCGGCTGTGACAGCAGATATGAAGGAAACAAGAATAATAATACTAGAATATACGTGATTTGAAGTATAATTTATTTTTATTCGTGGCATTTATATAGTAAACAAAAATTGCTTAAAATGTGATAGTGTTCAATTACTTATTTAATGCAAGCATTTTTTCTTACATATGATTCTCTTGAGAAGTAAACAATATATGGTGCCTCATTTGAGTCTAAGCTGTTAGGGAAATACGTGTTAAGACTGTGACACTCATACACCATGCAGAAAAGCTTTCAATAAGTTTGACGTATCCCTTAAGGTAACAGAATATCTTTGGACACTATTTCAAGGACAAAAGCTATTTGGAAAGAGCTAGGAAGAATGTAGGAAAGAGAGTAAAGCATAAACTGAAGACATATTTAAGGTGATTGCATGAATTACTCACACGCACTGGAATCAAATTGATGGACATCAGTTTGATTGATGTGTCGCTGAACTGCTAATAATCTGCTTAAGCATTAGGCTAAAGAAATAATACAGATTTGGATTCCATGAAGTCTGACTGCATTATACACTCTATGCAGTGATTCTTTAGGATCTTAAATTATCAAGATTATATAATAATTGGATATATTATTGGTTATTATATGGTTCTGAACGGAAAAGTTCTTCTGCAGCATGAAGGTTCAAATGGTTCTCAATATGATTCAGGAAGAGGTGAATTTGTCAAATCAGTTCATGACACCACAGTTAGGATCCCTATACTTAGTCCACTTTCATGAAGTAGATAACACTTAATTCAGTTTGATATTCACACTATTAGTAATAAAAGATGCAGAACAAAAGCACCCTTGGTATACCTGCAGTTACTTTTGAGAGAAGAGGAGAAGGAAGAGTTTGCAAAAAAGCATCGACAAATTGACAGTGTTCAAAAATAGATAATGAAGCATATACACAACAGGAAAGTGGGTAGCCTGCACAAAGTATTCAAACGTCATGGTCTTTCTCACCCCTTTGAATTTCTTCTTTGTCTTCTTCAATTTTTGATCAGATCAGGGTACAATCTGATACACTGTAAACTGTAAAAATTTAATGCCCAAAGAAAGCTTATTTCCTTTGCTTGTGGTTTTGTTGATATCATGGAAAGCAGAACCTTCCTACATGAAAGATGAGTGTAAACAGCAAGAGTCAGCACAGTTCCAGCAACAATTTTCAGTCTTTTTAGCTAAGTGCAGTCTATAGGTAATAAATTATGAGAGTATGGATTTAGTACCAATGTCAATGAACAAAGTGTTATTTCCTGTGTTTTGGCAGGAGAAGCAACAGTATTACTTAAAAAAAAAATACTTAAAAGCATATTTTTGAACTATGTATAAATAAAAGCATTTAAAAAAAATATAATAATCTGTGAAACACAAAAGTAGGAATAAAAATTAGTACATATATACTTCCAGTACAGGAATAATGTGTTGAAAGAGTGGAACAGATATGTAGATAAAAGCCCACAGTATCCCTAGAGTTCCTCTTTTTTTGTGACATACCTACAGGAGCCCTTCCTGTTATCCTTGACACCCCTGGCCAGACTCATTTTTAACTGGGTCTTAGCTTTCTGAACCTGATCCCTAGCTTCCCAGACAATGTTGCTGCATTCCTCCCAGGCTGCCTGTCCTTGCTTTCACCTTCTATAAGCTTCCCTTTTCCTTCCAAGTTTTCTCAGCAGCTCCTTATTCGTCCATGGAGGTCTCCTGGTCCTGTTGGTGCATTTCTTTCTTGAATATACATACTTTCCTAATATGAAAACTAAATTTAATTTACTTTACTAAAGCAATCCATGGACAGAAATTACTTAAGAGAGGCTGAAAAAGACAGTATATAGTACAAATCTGAAAAAGTTCAAGAGAAATTATTTCAGAACATATTGATCATACTGAAAAGAAATACATTGAAATAATCTAAATATTGGTAAATCACCTGCAATATGTGGAAAGTAAATCCAAACAAGAAATTAAAACTCTGAGAAAGACACTGAGCATCATGTCCATGTCTCATCTCTTCAATCAGTATATCATCCACTTCCCGATTACAAATATTCTTCATTAAAATTTCAAATGAGCAGTATCAAATCAGTAGCAAACTGAAGTAATTCCAGGAGTGTCTACAATACCTTCAGTTACTTAATGTTTAATGTTCAAGAACTTAATTTACAAAGTCTTTTGTACCAAAGGGTCTGAAATCTAAAAATACCCCTCAGTGTGCGCCTGTTACTTTTAAAACATAGGATGTTAATGATGGATTGTTTGATACAATATATTATTCAAATTTGAATATTTTTAAAAAGTTGCTCTTGGATAAGCCTGGCATTCTAAAAAGGAAAATGAAGGGAAATATTACAGGTTGTAGTTTGCATAAAATCACTGCTGTTGATTTCATAAATAGTCCTGATGGATAGTGAAGTGGAATGGAAGTGGATAGTGAAATGGAAGTTCAGTAGAAGATGGCAAAACTGCTTCATATTCATATTTCTAAAATTAGGGTTTTATTTCCTTATTATTCCTGTAGTTCACATACTCTTGTATTTTAGCAACCAGAGTTATTTCAGCCAGTGACAAGCTCTGGCCTTGTTCCCAGTGCAGCTCAAGGTGTTTCTTAAATTGCCAAGGGCTTCAGCAGCCTCTCGCCACATTTAATGCCACCAGAATTCTTAGGAGAGACCTTTTTTTCACCCCAATTATTGTCAAGAATGAAATGAGAAAACCTGCCAGTTCCTTATGTAAAACCTGAGGCATGAGCATGGATTATGACATAATACAAATTTATTTTTCAATTATAATCAATATACTTGGTCCAGAATTTGTAAAACAATAAATGACTATATTTTTTTTTCAAATATTCATAGCTTGCTCAAAACTTTGCTTTAGAATGTATAAAACCAACTCTTTTTAAAGACCAGCTATTTTTCTACCAGTGATTTAAGTGTCATAACAGTTCTAAGAAATACAGCTTGAAACATTTTCTTTTTTAATTTTTAATACTGTTAGAAGAAATATGGATTTTATATCATTTATGCTAAACAATATTAGTCAACACAAATCTTTCATGGATTTCTTTTTAGATTTTTAGCTGAATAGATAAGGGTGGCCAATAATTGAGAATATTTGTCCAGAGACTCTGCAATGAATCTGTGCACCTTAGTGATATCTATGTAACAGCTCCAGCACTAATGTTTTGTTATCCTTCAAAATACTTGTACAATTCAGATGCTTAGAATTTTTGTGTTCAAACAGTTCTGTATCTTTTAAAGGAAGAGCGACTTTTACCCTTTGGCAGCACAGTGAATAACCAAAGTTGGGCAAAACCCAGCTGCAATGGATGCAGTCCTCCTCTTTGAGCCAACTGAACTTCCGTTAGCAGATCCAGGCAGCTGCTCAGCAGGTAGACCTACTGTGTAAGTATAACAGTGAGAACTCAGAGCTAACTGCCCCCGAAAAAAGGCAGTTTGGCTGCAGGCTGGGTTGATAAAAGGCCAAAACTGCATTAACACAGCAGAAAACTTACTAAAAAATCAACCTACCTGTGCTATAAATATCTGCAGCCATCAGGGTTCGTTGAGCTACCCTTCCACAGCAGCTGGCTGTGCAGCGGTGATCTGCCCTTGGATAGGGATGTCTTTCAAAGTTACTTCTCAACACTGACAGAACTCTTACCTGATACCAAACATCAATGGGCTGGTAAGTGACATTTTTTGAATGCATATAACTTTTAAGATAAGTATATTAAATTTACACAACAACCTTAACTTTAGGTGTTGTAAATAGCACTGACTGCTGTTATTGTACTATGACTGTACTTATTTTACATAGCTAAAATTATTGATTAAAACTTAATAAACTACTAGATCATATCTGAGTCATCTCTGATTATTCTTCTGCGACATCATCTCATAGGTCAAGCCTTTTTCCCCTTATCTCTCTTGTGATGATTCTTATAGTTTCTATAAACTCTCCTGAAACCTTATTTTTAATAATGATCATGATTCTTCAACAAGTCATGCCAGTTATTGAAATACCTTTAGGCATAATAGTACTTCATTAGGAGGCAGGGACTGATTTTTATTCCAATCCTGTATTTGTACAGTTCCCAGTAAAATTATTGCTTTTTTCCTAATAATTGTTCCTAAGGACTACTCCATTAATAGTGCTATTAATAACAACTGTAACAATAATAATGTGCAGATAATAGTAATACAGAAAGTTTATTCTTGCAAGGACTTTCCTGCAACTGTTGATAAATACCAAGCATTACTCCTTTTTACTATTTTATAACTATTCCTGTAAATAAGAGGATATATGCTGACAATGAAAATTGATACACACTGAAGAGCTATCTGATGTTGTTGTTGCTGCTCTGGAGCTCTGGTTTTTGAAATAATTTCTTCAGATATGTCTCTTTTGCGAATGCTTATCAAAGGGGTTGACATAGTATCACCCAGTAATCCGCAGGTTTATCATCAAATTCCGCAAAAAAACTCACTTTAGTGGTGTAACAACAGTTTGAAGGTCATAATAATCTCTGAAGGTCAATTTCCTTAAACATGGTTCAGAGCTTTTGCTATAGGCAGGGATGAAATTGGTGTTTTGCTGCAGCCTACTTCAATCAGGAGCTAACTTGTGAATAATTAAGAAATACTTCCCAAATACTTCTAAACTCCACTTTCCTAATCCAAAGTTATGACATGATGCAGCCAACCATGATAATTTGACTTGGAACAAGTGATTATTAGATAGAAAACATGTTGGTAGTCTGAAAGTTGCTGGAGACTTTAAAGACTTCGAATATTTTACCAAATAGAATGTGCAATTTTCTAC
>JAOEHY010008943.1:0-16244 GCA_025447955.1 Psilopsiagon aurifrons
GGGAGGAAAAGGCAAAACCTGTGGGTTGAGATAAGAACAGCTTAATACTTGAAATAAACTAGAATAGTAATAATTGCAATGAGAAGGGAGACAACGGAAAGGGGAGAGAAATAAACCCCAAGAAAGACAAGTAATGCACAGTACAATTGCTCACCACCAGCCGACCAATGCCCAGCCTGTCACTGAGCAGTGATCAGTGCCTCTTGGCCAACTGTCCTCAGTTTATATACTTGGCATGATGTGCTGTGGTAGGGAATATCCCTTTGGCTAGTTCAGTTCAGCTATCCTGACTATGCTGCTTCCTGGCCTCCCATTCTTCATTAGCACAGCATGGGAAACTGAAAAGTCCTGGACTTAGAATAAGCACTACTTAGCAACAACCAAAATGTTGGTGTGTTAACCAGCATTGTTCTCAGACTAAATAAAAAAAGACCCAACACGGTACCAGCTACCTGGAAGAAAATTAACTACCCCAGCCAAAACCAGGACACTTAAAAGAAAAAATCTTTTCTACATAGTCAAAAACAGTTTCGTTGTCATTATTGCAAAGGGACTGAAGTCCTTGTCCGTCTTTAGACGACTGTTAAACCATTGGGAACTGCACGTGCATGCATCTTGTCCTTCATGCCTGCCAGGTGTGTTTGTGTGTGGCAGGGGATATCCAGACAGCTGCAGTTCTGCAGCAAAGGACAGGTGACTTTCCCTGGTCTGACAGTGGTTCACAGCTAGTGATTAATCTACACGGGTACTTTATTTCACTTTGAAAAGAGCAGGTGTCTCCACTGGACCACTGCTTGAATGATGTCTAAAACTTGGAAATTCCAGACTTGAATCACAAAGCTAAAGAATGGCAGCCCTGCTTCTGTTTTCCTAGCTGACTTGCTGTGAGCTCTGCTGGAGTGTTTGCCTTTCCCAGAACAATTCTAGCTATGCAGTATTCTCAGTAGCATTGACAGTCTAGAGGTTTAGCCCCACTCCTCTTTGCTGGGTTTGAGATCTATCTTGTCACTGACTTTTTTTCTGAATGCCTATTGGGTGTGAGTATCATTCCCAATCAACTTTTGAATTAGCTTGCTTTGACCTCTGCTAGGTTTGGAAGGATTTGTGTGTGTGCCTGTCACTTCACATGTGCATATGTGTGCTAGCAAGAACCCTAGAGATCATTTTAAGGTGGTTTGCTGCCCTATTTCCTTATTGCAAAGGGCAACAAGTAGCATTGGTGCCTGCTGCTGGGAATGAAGTGAAGATATGTTGTATCAGTGTCTCTGGTCCTGTCTAGCCTCTAGGGCAATGGAAAGCAACATTCCTATTCCATTTTCTCAGGTTTGCTTAGCAGTGAGGGAGGCTTGGTGCAGCAGCCAGTGGTATGGCAGGAATCTGTACAGAGAATAGAAGATGAAAGCGTCTGGTGCTCCGCATGAGCTGGAGGCATTTAGGATTAGGCTGCCTTCCCCAGGTTACTTTCAGAGCCCTAAAGGCTGGGAATCCTTTGTGGTCTGAAGAATATCAAGCTGTCGACTGACTTCTGTCAGCATGGGGTATAGTTATCTCTTAAGCTGACATGACAGAGTGGAAAAGCCTTGCATGTCAATCGATTTGGACTCTGATTATCTTTTTTTCAGTCAATTTATGGTATTTTAATAAGCAGGCCTTTCAAAGGGAAATTTATCAGGAAAGGAGTTGGGAAGGGAGAGGAAGATGAGAACTTTATTCCAACCTCTGTTAATTTAGAAACTATTTAACCCTTTTCAAGCATCTATGCTGATGCACTAGGGATGACCTTGGTCCTCTTTCAGTGCCTACCCTGGTTACTCCATTTACAAAACTGTTATGTGGCGTTTGTATATTCCAAGAGGTTACGTTGCTTTTTGTTACATTTTGCTAGAAGTACTTCCTTGAAGCAATAACATGATGGAGGACACATTCAAAGTGATTATTTTTTTTCTTTTTCTCCCCTCCTTCAACCCAACACATTAAAGCTCAGAATTGAGATGAAATTGTTATTTTGCTGCATGGTACTTGGAAAAACTTCATGTACTTAAAGATGAGAACTATGAAAAAAGGCATAGCATTTTTGTTTTCAGAGAAAACAACCATTTATCTCAATATTTCTGTTCCTTGGATAGCCTGGATGCCAGAAGCCTCAGGTCTGAGTGCCTTCAGAAGAATTATCCTTCTGGTGCTGATGATTGGAGCACAGTGCCTGCAAGTGCAGTGGTGTCAAATCATTTTTCTAATGCAGCAGGTGTACACTGAAGGGGTACATTTTTTACCTCGATTCATAGTCTCCAGGGAATCTATGTAGAAAAATATATTTAAAGCTGTTAAATAGCACCTATTTTTTTATTTGGATCACATATAGGACATCTTCTAGGTCAAATTCTGATAGAAGTTAGAAATTTCATTGGCGTCTGGAGCATGACGGCTGTTTTAATGCTATTGTCTGAAACTTCTGGAATATAGTTATTTTCCAAAACTTAACCTGTGCAACTAAGAGACAGGTGGGAGAGGGAATAGATAGCATGTTGGTAATGAATGTACTCCATCTCCTTTCTTAGCCGGTTTCTTCACCTATTAGTGAAGGGCTCCTAATGGTTCACTGAACATAAGTCTAGAAATCATAGTGCAGTAATTAAACCCTCCTTGACCTTCATGGATTAGTTTGTGAAGGAACCTATGCAGGTTGCACCTTGCTCGTATCCACCTGGGACTTAGACAGTCTCTAGGTTTGGTGTTTAAAGGAAAAGAACTCTGAAGGATAGTAACTTTATGATTTTTATTGGCCATGTTACATTAAGAGAGGAACTGGTGTTTACTGATTAAGACAAATCACTTTCTGTTGTTGATCTTCTCATGCACCTCAGGCCCATTTGTCATTTTCACAAGAAACAGTCCTCCACATCTGCTTCTATAACATATAACCTTGAAGTATTTAATTTGTAACTGCTGGATGTTTACATATTTCATAAGTTTCCGAACCAGTAGAACACTTCTGTTTTAACTCGCTTGGTCAAGTAGTCTTTCTCTTGTCGCTTAGTATTGGTCTGCTACACTGCGCTGTATACTGCCCTGTCCCAAAGTGCATCTTTATTTTCTATACAGCATTCTCTGTTTCTTTACTGATTCAGGGATACTTGACTGACAGCTGTTCAGATTATGTAGAGGCACAGATGCCTCTTTCAACTTGCATGTAAAGGTCAAGTTCTGTTTCCACTAAACCCAAAAGAATATAGCATGTGGTTTCACTAGTTTCCAAGGTTCATCCAATTTCTGATGCAAAAGGCAGTGATAAGTTGGGATACTAATTATGGAGGTTTTTGATGGCTTTTTCGTACAAATGTAAGCAAAGATGTATGTAGCTTTGTGTTTTCTTAAGAAATGTCTTACATGCTTTGAATTACTTCAGATTTCTAAGTGCAGCTCTCAAAATCTGTGTCTCAAAATGTGGTTTTCAGTAGAACAAAGAGCTAAAAAAGTCCGTTGCCCACTTGTTTTTTAGTAGCTACCACACCCTTTTTGCTTCATTCCTGTAAACCAGAGCAGGAGCAATCTGGCTGTCCCTTTTGTAATTGTTCAGCCCTTGCTGTCAGTCTCCCTGCAGTTCACTGTTTCAGTATCACAAGCTGTTTGAACTTTTCCAGGCTGTATACTACTTTTCCTTTCCTGTCAGAACTTCATAAACATTTGTCTAACTTAAAATTACAGCCTAACTTGTTTTCCTGTTTTGCTCTCTCCAGTTTCAGTTAAGGAATGCTAGAGAAAAAGGGGTATGGGCTCTAGTCCAAAAATGGCTTGGGGAAATAAATATTTGCATTTGACCCAGTAGGACATATTTCATTTTTTGAAATGAAATTTACTTTTCTCCTTGTGACTGTCCTCAAACTTCAGATAATCCTGGCACTGCATTGTTCCTAATTTAAGTGTTAGGGGCTTTTTGTTGTTGTTGTTGTTGGTTGGTTGGAGCGCTTTTTTGTGTGGTTTTCGGTTGGTTGGTTTTACCTTGAAGTTCTGTTGTTGAGAGCTGTCTTGGATGTGCTATGTTTGTCCTTCATTTGATTCCTTTCTTTTTTTTTGTGTTTGGGGACAGGTTGTTAGCATTTGGAAACTTCTCTATAATGTATTCTTTAAATGGTAATGCAAAACCTGGCTCTTTGGCTCTGTTCTGGTGCTCCCCTGGAGTGTTTTTGCTCCTACTCACACCAGCATGTAGGTTAAAGCACCACAGTGAACATACTTGATTAGATTCTGTGCCAGTGGGGTTGTTCCAGATAGTGCAACTGTCAAGTGCCTGGGGCTCCTCCTGTGTTAGAGCCCGGAGGGAAGGACGTGGGTTGTAAGATGATGTTGAGGTCTGAAGAGAAGCTTGAGGAGGGACTGAGGAACCGAAACTACTGTGTGGCTGAGGCACTTATGTGCATTTAAGACTAACGCTTGCTTTAGGTCATCTCTAACTTGTTGAGGCAGCCAGTTGCTTAAGTTGGGGTAGAAGCATACACTGCGGTGCTGGGGGAGCAATGCAGTAACGGAAACCTGGAGGGCCAGGCTGCTTGGTCCTGCCAGACGCTGGTGGTTAGGAGGTGGGCGGTACCAGTCAGCTATGGTTAAGCTTTGAGCCTTAATGAGTCAGCTATAGGCAGGGGACTGCGAGCCAAGCCTTCGCCTTTCAGCTACACTTCCTCTTAGCTGCAGAGATGATGTCACCAGTGTGTGAACGCTATAGTACTTCTCCTTTTATGGAGAAGAACAGGCTTGAAACTAGAGTCACTCATGCAGAGGAAGTGGGTGATAAAGGCCTGCTCGGATGTTCCGAGATGTGGAGCTCAAATCGCACATTCTCCTCTAGCCTCCCAACCTTTTTCTTTTTCCCTCACCCAAACTTCTAAAAACAAAATTCAGGAGTCTGGAGCTCTGTTTATTTATCAGTTACGCCAATAAATTCAACCACAGCAGTTCAGCATTCATTCAGATTTGTTGTTTTGCAGTAGAATATTTGGCTGAGGACTTCTTATGTACAAGATGTCTCTTTTGTGAAAACAAAATTTGGTGTAATTACGTTTGCAATGTCCTGGAAGCAGTCTGAAATGCAGTCTTATTTTTGGACTGAAGAAAATCAAGAATGAGATATTATGGGTTTTTAATATAGTAAAATTAATCTACTGATCTTAATATACCATACTGCTGTATAGCTTAAATTTGAAGGATGTTTTACTTCCTGGATTTCTGGATGCTTGAGGCTGCTGCATCTTGTGATCACTTGAGTACTATGGTGATGAGACCTAAAGGAGAGGCTAGATAAAGAGCTTTCCTTGGCAGCTGGTCTGAAATACAGAACTGTTGCTATAATTAACTAATGAGTTGTTATTCTGGATTGTTTTTAATAAGTGACTCTGTTTAGGATTGAAAAGCAGATGCAGATTTCTTTTAATCAGGCATTTCTTGATGGTGTTATTATAAACCACTGAGTTTATGGTACCCAGCACATTCTCTTTTGCTGAGTAGGTTGCTTGCACAACTGACAATGGAGTAAGGGCAAGTGCTGACTGAAGTAGTGCAGTTACACCCATGCTGAATGATCCTTAAAAAACAACAAAAAAAAGAGGCGTGGAGGTGGCCTTTTGTCTGGATTCTGAACTGAATTCTGATTCGTGATGGCACCAGTCAGTGTTGTATGGAGAGGAATATTGGCACTTAAAGCAGCTCTTAACTGGAAGCGTATCAAAGTTACGCTTTTGTATGCGTTAGCTCTTTGCCCCTTTGGTCGGCTCCAGTTTCCTGTTGCTCAACACATTATTGGAGTTGTCTGTCTGTACACAATTAGAAGAATTCCAGCTATCCCAATGACTGCTGCTTTGCAGTCCTGGGAAAGAATTTCCCCCGGATTGCAAACAGGAATGTTGCCTTTTATGGCTCTGTCTGCACGCTGCCGGTGACTTGCCCGCACTCGCAGGTACGTTCCTGCAGGCTTAAAGCAGAGGTGACTAACGCAGCTGCAGAGGGCCACCGCGGAAGTATGTTGGGGGAGGAAAACGTAGTGCCGAGAGGATTTTGAATGCTGTCTGTGACTTTTCCTGCCTGAGCACCTTTCAGCACCTTGCTGTGTTTAAGGTGTGGAAAAATCCTGTGTTTGCCCCTTTGGGACATCCTCAGGTCACTCCAGGGTGCAGTTAGTAACTTGCCTTACTGGAATGAGGCTCAAAAAGAGCTGCTCAACCAAATATGACAAAACTTGTCATGATCAAAAAGCCTTTGGTGTCAAAGAGCTTCTTGGTATTATCTGACATTGATGGTCTCTTTTTCTGTTGGGGTTTAACCCTCTGCTTACCAACTTCTTTTTCTTCTGGAATAAGGGTCTTCTGGAGAAGGGGGAATGGGAAGGAAGTCAAGTGCTTGAGGTTTCATTGGAGCCCCAGCTCATAATTCAAAGACCAGAGCTGGCTACCAGGAATGAAGAGCACCTTCCTTAGGGTTATCCTTTTTTCTTTTTCCTTTTTTTCTCTCAGATTCACTGTTTCAAGAGCCTCTAATACCTGAATGTGAAGCCTCTAGTATCTGAATGTGAACATAACCTTTTCTAGGACAAGTGGGCTGCTTTTTTATAGCCAAACTTTCGAAAATCAGATGTTATTCAGAGGCACAATCTTGTCCTTTCACGTAGCTGCTTTGTGATAGAGAGTGGCACCCAGGCAGTAACACTACCGAAGAATACATAACCTCAGGCAATCCGTAATGAGTCATTAGTTATTCCCCTGATCCATCCTCAAAGTGCCCAGTCACGAAGAAGTCTGGCATGCGCCTGCCGAGCCCTTGACCCACTGGGAGCCTTGAATGGATTCAAGAGAGCTGGCTAACATGTACTCTTAGCCTGGCCCTCAGCAAAAAGGGTGCATATCTTAAAGGCAATGAATAAAAATCAGCACTTGAAAAAATGAATGTGCAGTGCCAGTAAAGCTGCAGTATCTACTTCTGAATTTTACTCAAGAATTTGCCAGGGCAAAACCATTTGAGTGATGATTTTCTTCTTGCTTTGTTCCAGACTTAAGGCTAATCAGCTCTTTCTGAGAACAGTATTAACAGGGATAAAGCAGATTATTTTCTTCTAATTTTTACGCTCATCTGCATACAGTCAGTTTTCAGTAAAGAAGCTTAAGAGCATGAGTTGCCTGTCTGGTGTGCAAACCTAATGTTTCCATTATTGGTTTCAGAATGTTATGTAGTAACATACGTTAACATAATCACTAACACTGAAACGCTAAATTCATTTGCAGCAGCATTGTGTAAGAGTATAGAAAGTAGTTCCAGGTACTTGAGCTCTTATCTGACTACAAAACCTAACCTAATTGCAGTTCAAAATGAAATTTTGTGCTTATCTTGCACAAAACAACTTGAGTGGTTATATTGTATAGTACTCTGATGGGGAGAGTAGTGAATGTACTTGGGTTCTTTAAGATACTGGAGAAAAGAACAGAAAGAACCAGTTGCTACATATGTGGGCAGTCAACATCCATAAACATACTGATGAAGGTTACTAATTGCTGAAATAATATTTTGGAGCAATCCAGTGAATTGGTTGTTTGAGTTGTGCTTTTTCTCAGAGATTAGACTTCGGTCTAACACAAAATTGGGGCCCAGTGTGGAAAAAGGGAAGAATGACAATAACTGGATGGAATCTGACTGTTCTGTTACTGAGATTCTCGGACTGGATGAGCTGATTGTTCTTTGGTCTTGATCTTAAGCAAAAAAACCCGAAAACAAACCCAGACCCACCAAAACAAAAAATAATATACACACACAAAAACCCCAACCAAACCCAAAACCCCACAAAACAAACAAACAAAAAAACCCCCAACAAAACCAAACCCCAAATGGTTAACTTACAAGCTAGTGGGGATTTTAAGTTCACTGACAGTCTGTCCTGTGAGTGCCCCATTAGCTCTTGTGGACTGTCTGTTACTGACTTGCTGTGCCCAAGTCTGTTCCATGTGTGAAGAGGTCTTACTGTCTGTGTGATGAGTATAAGCTTCTAAGGCTACTCTGGTGTAAGAACAGGCACTCCCCAGTCTGCCCAGTGCTCCCAGCTTTCTGGTAGTGTGGAGGAAGAATAGGATGCGCATGGTGGGGAGGGAGAAGTGGGACAACACAGGGTGGACCAAGGCAGAAGTGGGGGAGTGTGTTCGCGTAGAAGTGGTGAAGAAGCATGGGATGAAGGCATGGTAGGAGGACTAGTCAAAGCCGCGTATGAGGAGCTAGCATCATGGGTGAAAGCTGGAAGGAGATTAAAGATGTGGGAGAAGATAGTGGTGAAGTGGCTAGGTGAAGTAAGTTCTGTAACTGGAAAGATCTTATCATCCACAGCTGGGAATTGAACACAGGGATTAGTATGCGTACTGGTATGTCAACATGAAAAAGAAAAGGTTTCTGCTGTTACCAGCTGCTGTGTTAATACAAAAGGGAATGGTGCTACAAACAGATCAGCTGTATAGGACTTGGGCTGCTTCTCAGTATTGTAGTTTTGAAGTCCATTCTGTACAAAATAAGTAACAAAAATTTTTCACTGTTTCCAGTGTTTGTTTTTGGGGTGAAAGCCTCTGTTTGATAAAAGGTTTTGGCACTTTGTGATGGTTGCTGTCCCGCTTCCTCCCTCTTCTATTTCCTCTGCTCTGCTTGATAACTTTTGTTAAGTCAATATGGGCCCAGTATAATGGGGGCAGGGGGCTGAAGGGCAAGTACATCAAACAAGATGTACATCAGATTGTAGCTCCATGATAAAGAAATGTTCAGGGGGAGAAGTATGTATTGTTCATAGAAAAGTTGTAAATGTCAACAGTATTCTTTCTGGATAAAGAATACTGCCATGGTACCATTGTACTTTGGCATATGGTGAGAGGTTGGGGTCTGTTGCTGGAGAAGGGGTTACCTGGCCATATTTCTGACAATACTTGTCAAAGTTTACTAGTTCCTGGTTTTGTCTTTGGTGGTGATTTCATTCTGACAGAGAAATTTTATTTTACAGTCTTAGTCTGACTACTTTTTAATTTTATTGTAGATCGAGAGGATCAGTCCATCCTTTGCACGTGAGTATTTCCAGTTGTGAGCTTGACTAGATGTCAAAGTTTGTAGTTTAAATTCTTTTAAAGACTCTCTTAATTGTAAGTGCTGGGGGTAAGCTTAGTAAATCGGGATAATTGAGAGTCAAGGAAGGTTCCACTCCAATTTTTCCAATATATATTTAATAGTGTTTGTAAGAAGTAGAGGAAGAAGGGAAGTTTTGAAACAGCTCCATTGCTCAAATTCCTGATGAAACAGAGCTTTTAAATGGAAAAGGCTTGGAAAAGTTCTTCAGATTTGATGCAGCTGTTATGTTTAAGTACGCACATACCGATGAGGCTAGTAGAGTAACAGATACTGTTGATGCAGCAGTTTCTGTTCTAGACACAGCAAAATTGGTTTGCCCTCAGTTCTGCTTAAGGAATTGGTGTATTTCTTCTTGCAGTCAGAAGGCTTCCTTTTGAAAGATTCACCTCATTGCCTTTCAGTGCTACCTGTACAACAGCCTTGGAATTATTCCTCAGGCACTTGGCAAACTTTGTATCCAAGTGACTAGGAAACACAGTTCTTTATTGCCTTCCCTCCTCCATGCATTCATATGGAACCCGCACCCAGTGGCAAACTGGCTGAGGGGTAGCCTGCAGCCCAGCTGCACTGCTACTGCTTACCAATACAACTTGTTTTTTCTTGGGTTTGAGGGAAGTGTTGCAATGGCTAGAACAAAGCTCTGTCACCCTTTTGGGGTTAGAAATATGAGTATGTCTCCCTACGTCTTGTTTGTGTATGAATTGCAGATTTTCTTTACAGAGGTGAATCAGGAGCTGGTAAAACAGAGAACACCAAGAAGGTCATTCAGTATCTGGCTCATGTTGCTTCCTCGCACAAATCTAAAAAAGACCAGGTAAGACCTATGTTTAATGATGCTCTATTGTTGTGCCTACTTTGGACAATAAATATATATTGGCTGATGGTGGTAAAAGCCATATTGCTCAATAAAAGACTAGATACTAGCATCTATTAAGGGAGTGAGCAAGACAGTGAACTATGAAGCAATAAAAGTATGACAGAATTGCAAGCCAGGGAACATGGTTCTAAGTCATAACTTCTTTGAGTTCAGTGGAGCTACAGTGGGAATAAACTCATCTGCAATCTCTTGGATTTGTGGGTGAGTGCATGGGCAAAAGACTGTAAATGGAGCATCATCCTTACTGATCTCATACAGATGTATTGCTTATAACCAATCTAGGCAGTTTAAAACTGATCCTTCTGTGGAGTTGTCTCCTTTCTTCTGTACTTTTATGGATTAGGTCTGGCTTTTCTATATATGCATATATAGACACAATCTCAAAGCTGGAGAATACAGTGATAGACTAGTGGGCATCAGCTGGAAACTTTGAAATTTTAGGTAAAACATGAAAGGGATAAAAACCAGCCAAGCGTTAGCACATGAAAGGAGGGTGGTGGTGATGGTGGGAGGACTTAAAAGATGTCTCACTTATATTTTTTTCCCCTCCCTCTCCCCCGATGGACTATTGCCGAATTCGTCAGTTGTATCCTCGTAGGTGAGCTGCACGTTTACTGCACGTTCTGCACCAGGAATGCGTTTTCTGTCCCATTGTGTGATTTTTTTGAGCAGCTTTTCACTCCACACCAATGTCACTTTCTGCAGCTAAACCAAATCCATAGACAATTCACAATTTCTTTTTTTTTTTTTGTGTGTGGTGCACAATAGTTTTTTTTGTGAGGATGTTCAATTGGAGACTAAAGTAACATCAAGAATACTTGTGTTTTGTGCTCAATACTAGTTTGCATTTAAGTTTTTCTTGCAGGATTTTCCCAGATGCACCATTTCAGAAGTAAACCTCCAGGGCCACAGCACTGGACCAGGCTTTCTTTTCTAGTGTGTTTGGCACTCCTAGTAAGATAAATGTAGTTAGGTGTTTGGTTTTCTGTTCCCTGCAGTGAGATGTGGCGGCAGGTTGCAAAGAAAGGCTGGGGGGAAGGCTGCCCTGCAGACAGGGTGTTCCAGGACCCTGAGCTTGTTAGCCAGAGCTGAACACGTTGGAAATGTTCACCGATGAGCTGTGTAATGAAAGCCAGATGCCAAGTGTTGTCCACGGTGTCCCTATGTAAGAGTTTTCCTGTAGTAGCTTAATGTGTAGGCATGTCTTATGCGTGTAGAGTACATGAATTAGAAGGCATCTCTGCACGCAGGCATGCTATGTGTGTGTGCACATAGTAATAAGTAACTTCTGGAATCCAACTGAAAAAAAAAACTTCCTATGTGCCAAACTTTCAGACATATGAAGACTTTTTCCATGGTCTGTCAGTAGCTGTATTTAGAAACTTTCTCCTTTTTTTCCTTTTTTAAGTGTGGAAAATAGAATCATGGGGTTGAGTTGTTATTATTCTTCCACTGCTTATCCTTGAGCAAAACTTCAACCACTAAGGCAAGCTGCTTAGGAGAATAGAACAGTCCTAAATTGAACTGGTTGGTGATTTGCCCAAGTTTGATATTTGTATTTGGTTTTGTTCCCCTGAGTTTTGATTATTCCAAAAAATCCTGCAGCTCCCATTTCTTCCAGTTTTGAGACTAAACAGTAGCCACTGGCCTTAACAGAGAGGGTTTAGAACTGGAGTCTTTGAATGTTAATTGGTAACAAGTGCTCTGTGCAACAATTCTTTAGAAACCTTAAACTTTGAACCAAAGCATGAGGGTTTACGAAGATTGTGTAAGTTAGATTTTTTTATGGATCTTGGGTATATTACTTATGCCAGATTTTTTTCCTCAGGCAAAATATGATAGCGTCAAACCTTTATCCCGCAACACTAGGCACAGTGATAGTATAGCAGCTAGTGTGCTTTATCTACCAGGAAGGTTTCTTGATTGTCACCTCTTAGAAGTTTTGTATGTAAATCCCTGGTTTTCCAAGTATCAGAGCAAAATCAGATTTGTAAAGTGGATTCTCAATTCTAGCTCTCTTGGTTTGGAGGTAGTGGCAGTTTCCACCGATCCCAGTGCATTAGTGCATTCAGCTAAATAGCTTCGAGCTGCATGGTGTGACTATGACTACTAAGCACATTAAGGCTGCTTTTGAAGCCTATTGAATCTAATTATATAAACACTTTATTTTCATTTGATGAAGCTGTATTTATGGAAGTTGATTGATGTTTTCCCATGTTTAGTCTATGCTTCTCTACTGATATCATAAATCATGTAAGATTTTCTTCAGGATGAGAATGTTTGCAGCAAATCAGAAATTCATAGGGGATAGTTACTCATGCTTAATAATTTGTACTGAAGGTTAGGTTACTGATGATCTTTCTGCCTTCCCCATCCAACCAACTCTTGTTGGGATTCAGTTATCCAGGAATCTCTCACGTAACTGCAGAGAAGAATACAAAAGCAAATCTCTGAGGTTTTTCCAAACCAACAAAATCCCCAAACACCCTCCCCATCTTTTAGTGTTTTAAATTGTATACTGTTAAGTTATTTGTGGTTTTCTCCATACTTGAAGAATAAATGGCTGGCAAAACTTCTACCTTGCCTAGAAATAATTCCAAAAAGTTTATGAGATACAAAAAATTCAGAGTACAAGATAGTTGTCGAAGATTTTAGTTGCTTTAAGTTGATGTAACTTCAGAGGTGTAGAAAGTGTGTTCTGCAGAGTGTGTACTGCCCAACCACAGGCTAACAGATCCAGTGGGTGTTATTGCTCCTGTTTTCATGAGGAATATTGTACATACTTCAAATGCATGCCAAGTATACACCAAATTTGTTTCAGGTCATGGAATAGCAACTACAGGTGTTAGAAAATTGGCAGCAGCTTAATGATAGGAACCTTAGAATTTCTAGAAAGCTTGTGATGGACAACTCTGTGTTGTAGTGGTTTTGTTTTGCGTAATTACCCATTGTATAATAATACTTCAACAAAGTATTCTTCTTCGGTGAAAGGTGACGATCAAAATTTAAAGCAAAAAGCCCCAAACAACAAATTCCACCAAAAAATTTCTTTAAAATTTCGAAGGTATGGGATTGTCTTTTAAAATAAGGATCATGTACAGTGAGGAATGGATACATTGCAGTAATCACAGCCACTTAATGCTGGGAACTTGCTCCACTGTATCATGATACTGAGGCAAGTCATAAGAGCTAACTGATGACCTTTTCATACAGCTTTATATTGCTGTGAGTCTGAACTGGCATTCTCTATGCATATTACTACATTGGTGGTTTCAAGAGACCTAATCACCTCTAAACTACAGTTTAGCAGCTCCTACTTGACACTGGGTACTAAGTAACAGAAGGGTCTTTAGTATGGATTTCTATACACTTTAGATCTTTGTGTAGCTAAGCATGACCTTAGTTTTATTTTTAGCTAAACAAAATTGATTTGATGTCAAAGCTTGACTTCTGTTTAGAGGGAAAATAATGGCCTTTTTTTTTAATTTCCTAATATCTCCCACCCCTTTTTCTATAATTGGGGTGAAATGCTATGTTGCTGGCATCTCTCACTTGTATAGTGACCGATTGCAGTCACAAAGTACTGAAGGACTTCACTGCAGGATGGGGAGTAGGAATGGGGTGAGGGAAGAGGGTTCCAACTTCAGTATATTTGCCGGAATAGGAGGGGAAATGTGACTGCCGTGCAGTTTCAAGGACTGAACCCTAGTTTCAAGGTTTTCTCCTTACAGAAGCGATATACCTGTTCTGTTGTTAGAGAGCAGATGTCCCAGCTCAGATTCCCTTCTCAGAGCTAACCCCTCTGTTATATTACTTGACAGTGAATGAAAGTGCTTGCAGCATCTACCCTTGCTGTATATGTGCAGTTCTACAGGAACTGAGGGTCTTTTTTGGCCTTGCACTTTGCAAGCATAAAGTGAGGTAATTGTGGAAGTAAGAAATAAAGACTTGTAGTTCTTTGTACAGTTTCTCATATATCTTCCTCTTTTTTTTTATTGCATGTATTTTTAGAGAGACTGTGTGAGGACTAATCTTTTTTATAATGCACTTTGAGAATGAATGGGGACAATTTTCCCGGATAAATAGCCTTAAATAATTTGCCCATAAATTCCAATTCTCACGAATCAAACTTCTTTTCCATCCATTATGCACAGGAAGTCCTGAGTACTTACTGACAACTGCTAAAAAGAGAAACGTTAAACTGTCCTTTTGTGTCTGTTGAAGCTTTGTAGGTAATCCTGAAATATATAGAATTCCATGCTTTTAGCACAGAGGGCAAGTAATTTCTAAACTAGCCAGGGTTATATCTGGAGCCTGCAGGGAAATTTGCATATGCTCCAGTGGTCTAGTATTTGGCAGGGATAGAAGTGCTGAATTTTCTTTTCCGACAGCTCCATCATTTTGTGTTCCTTGAGGGGAGGAGTGTGTGAATATGGCAGCAGAATGCAAGCAATCATGCAGTTTATGGGATACCACTAATTGTGTTTTTTGTGTGTCACCTTACAAAGGAATTTTTTGATTGTATTTTGGAAGATGCAGACTTTTAGTGCAAGCGTTTTGGTTTTGTTTAAATATTGGGCATTTTCAGACTTCTTAACATACTGCTAGCAGAGTTCAGGGTTCTCTTGCAGTAGCAAGATAGGATTTTCCTCACTCTTCAAGCCTAGATGGCAAGACACTTCTGGGATGAGGGGCTTGGATGGTACTACTGTACCACTTGAATGATACAGTGTTTCACTTTGATCCTGGGAAGTCTGTGGGATGTTATTGCCAAGTGGCTTTGAAGGGCTTCTTGTTAGCATAAAGTAAGCCCTGGAATGCCCTTGTGTTGAGGAAGGAAATAAGGCATATTTGTGAATGTTTCTGTTTTACCCAGATAACTATTGAGTCTCATTTGAAGGTTTAAGGGATCATCTCCTAAGGTTTAATATGGCTTCTCTGTAACAGATGCCAAGCTAGTGTGAATTGAAACTTCAGCGCTGGTTCGACCCAAGGTAGTGAAGTGAACTGCTACCTACTTTATTAATTTCTGATTTCTCTGTAGGGAGAACTGGAGAGACAGTTGCTCCAGGCTAATCCCATCCTGGAGGCCTTTGGAAATGCCAAGACAGTAAAGAATGACAACTCCTCAAGATTTGTGAGTATTACTATCCTGATATTCTACACTTCCCAGAGGGAAGACTTGGTTTGCTTTTGGGTGAACTGCTGTCAGGTATAGGACAACTGCCGGTGAGTGGCTTCCTTCATATTAATCTGGGAAGTGAATTTCATTCAGCAAGTTATCCAGAATAGAACTTATAAATTTCTGGAGTGAAGGAACTGGACCCTGGGTCAGGATCATCTATCCTGATTTTTATTCCAAGTTTATTGCAGTCAATTTTATCCTGAAGAACTAATACTGGTTCTTAATTTTTTTCGTTTTTGGCTCTGGAGAGCACTGGACAGCATCTGAGAGGCAGATGGGTGAGCTAGAGCTGGAACCTAATGAGAACGGTTGAAGCTAAGATTGAGGGAGGTAGAACTGTCTAGATCATATAGCACATGAAACTGAAGGGACCTTGGTTACGCTGAAGCATAATGAATTAAAATTGTAGGGTGTGTGAATGTCAGGTATGTCTGAAAGCATTTGGTGTCTTGTTTGTTAAACTGCTGTTGTGATCATCAGGCATTGCTTATTGGCTGATCTGATGGTTTGTTGAAAACCTGCCTGACCAGTTCTGAATTTCCTCTCCTGGGTTAAAAAGAGAAGGTTTACCTTTGCTGTTTTCTGCTGTTACCAGATAGAATTAATACTAATTTTAATATTATTATCTTCTTCTTAGGGCAAGTTCATCAGAATCAACTTTGATGTCAACGGTTACATTGTTGGAGCCAATATTGAGACCTGTATCCTTTCTGCAACCACCTAAAAGGAGAAGTTAAAGGCTGTAGAGGTGACAGTAATGGTACCTAGCAATCTCTTCACAGCTGGCTTTCTGTAGTCAGGTCGAGCAAGTTGTTGGAAACACTTAAATTTATGCTAGCAAGATTACTGTTGTAGTCTCATGTTTCTCTGTGACCTTTTCCACCATGGTGGAAATATAGAATCATAGAATCATAGAATAGTTAGGGTTGGAAAGGACCTTAAGATCATCCAGTTCCAAGCCCCCTGCCACGGACAGGGACACCTCCCACTAAACCATGCCACCCAAGGCTCTGTCCAACCTGGCCTTGAACACTGCCAGCAATGGAGCAT